>ARYC01000968.1:0-113471 GCA_000711775.1 Oxytricha trifallax | reverse complement strand
TATCTCTTAAGTCTCTCCTACTGTTCTTTTTGTGACACAAGAGAGTTATTTTTTCTTTTAGCAGGTACAAGCTTTTAAGTTTCCTCATCTTTAATCAGGAATTCGCTTAAATGGTGCTTTTACATATGTCTCTTTACTTTGGCTGAGTGAGTATAAGACTTCATGCAGGTAGTGCATTAATATCTACCATCTACTTTATCATGCTTGAAGTAGATCTTAGCTTTACCAGAGTGTACCTCTTTGATGTGTTTCTTCAAACTAGACTCAGTTGAGAAGAAATATTAGCAGTCTTCACATTAAAATGTTTTAATTTTTTCTATTGGTTGCTGTTCCTTATCTTCCTCAACCAATTCAACTTATGTTTAAACTCCCATCTCTGCACTCTACTTCTTGCTTTAAACTTAAATTTTAAATACCTCAGCTTCAAACTCTAGAGCTCTTAGCTCTACCTCCTTTTCAATTTAAATTACTTCTGGTTTCTTGGAGGAGCCAAAGTTGAGAAATGATTAACCTGTTCCAAGAGAAACTGCCTTACGATTTAACAGTTAGCCGCCATGTTTAAATTCAAATTTAAATTTCTATTATAAAGCTCTAAAAACCTCTTTAGTTATAGTTACTCTGTAAAGGAGTTGGCACTTCAACATAAATTTTTGATTCTTAGGTGTTAGACATCATATTTATACTTAGTTTATAACTATAAATTTTCTAATCTTATGCTTAATATTTTTAATTTTGGTACCAATTGAGAATAAATTCAGGTTGGTACTGGTACCAATTAGGTTTTGAACCATTTTGGAACTTTTCCATTAAAACCTCATTAGTTTAACACTAGGTACTAATTAAGTTTTGGTACTATTAAATTGGTACCAATTAAAATTAAACGAATTTAGTACCAGTACTAATTAAATTTAAACAAATTTAGTACTAATAAAATGGAACTAAATTGATAAAAATGGAGCTCAATCTCTGCAGTTTGTTACAGCTTCTGCAAACTATCTCCACGTATCTTTGCAGGGTTGACCTCCTATAAGATGCCCATATTTAATAGTAAGATTTGAAACAATAGGATCCAGAAATTTATATATTATAATTTGAAATTCATTAATAGGAAGAGGAACAAAGATGGAATCACTCAATGATCAAATGAAAAGAGTCGAGGCTCAAGAAATGATATCAAGATTCAGAAGTAAGGAAGATTTATATCGATACCTAACTTTACATAGTAAGATAACTTGATGACTATTAACATATTATACAGTTGGATTATTCCTTCCGACTTTGGAAGGTACCAAAATTTCATTCTTGAAAGCCATACTTTGTGAGGAGAAGAAAGCTTTTAAAAATAAAGAGATTAAACTAATCGAAATTCCCACTACCCTGAGATTTCAGTCACTAATCTTTATGATGCCATGTAAGTTGAGGAAGTGGTAGTTTACCTTCCTACCAAGAAACAACTCTCTAATAAACTACCAGAGAGGCACTTTTTCTTTGGTGTTCTTGTACAATAAAAGAGGAGTATCTCAGAGAAATAATTGAAGAAGCTCATAAGAAACGATATTCTTTTTCTCCTGAAGATTAGAAGAAGCAAGGCATTCTTATAAGCTTTGGCTCGCGGAGCTTAAGAAGCATCATTCCTCTCTAGTAAGCTTTGATTCATAACTTTGTAGGGAAACCTGGAACTGGTGTATTCCTAATGAAAGAGAATGCAAAGGTTCACAGAGAGAGAAAGTCATAGACTCTTTATGAAGTTAGCAAGAGACTTTATAAAGATGTTTAAAAGCCAGATGAAATGAACATAGATGCAGGAGCTGGCACTAAGAGAAGAAATATGGGCCCAAGCAAGCCATAAGTATATGAGAAGAAAGAGAAGCCTAATCCTTTTCTGGGTTAATTTAATGTGTGAATTTATTCATTCGTTTAAATCTAAAACTTATTTATAAACATTCATTCTTCCCTCTCTCGCACAAATTGTTGTCTTATCTACTCTCACTCTCTTACAGCTGCTTTGAATCAAGTCTACTGTATCGGTGGGCAAGTCATGCATAAGATGATACAGCAGAAGCTTCTTGTAGTGAGTGTTTATTTAACTCCAGTAGAATTCTATTCCATTAAATTAAGGGCTGTAAGGAACGTTGTATACAGGGGTTATGTTTAGGTCTTCATAAGCTTTCTTAGACTCCTTAGTCTTATGAACTGATAGGTTATCAACAAACAGGATGATCTCTTGGTTGCTATACTTCTCTCTTAGCTTATGTAGGAACTCTATATACTACTCTCGCTTAATAGAGCGAGGGTGGATGACATAACTTTCTAAGCCTGACTCTTCGCTTATACCAGCTAGAATTGCATGGGTGACTACCTTTACTTTTTAGTCATAAACTTCTATGTTATCATACTTCTTGACCAAGACTTATTAATAAACGTGTTGAATGTGAATACAGCTTCATCAGCGTGTATGAACTTGATGTTATTAGTAATAGCTCTCTTCATTTAATCATGTATATAGTTTAGATTATTACTATAAAATGGCACTGTAAATCAATCACTCTCTTCACTCTGTTGACAGTCTTGAAAGTAATGCCATTTCTTCTATGAATGTTGGCTATAGTTTAAGGAGAGATACCATGTCAGGAAACTTGCGATGAAACATCACAGCTCGGTAGTCTAGTGGAAAGTGTGCCCAATACTTTAAAGTTTTTGAGTCGCAGAGGTAGTCAATATGGTGCTGTGAGAACTTTTATTTTCTTGCAGGATGCTTTCAAGTGCCTGAATTATAATTCTGAACAGCCAACAAGCAATGATACCTAACTGTTGAGGCACTCTTGCGCAGGAGCTTTGCTTTAGCTGTATAATTCATTACTGGTTTGACTTAGTCTATATTAATACTTGTACCATACCTAAGCTTAAGCAGTAAATCTAAATATTACTCATCATAAATAGACCGTAAATTTCGCTAATTTCTATTTCTCATTTTGGAAATTGGCCTAATTTTTACTAACCCCAATAAGACCCCAACTATACCCTACAAATCAAAGCACTTATAAATCTCACTAAGGGGTTTTGGGGTTTTGAATGCAACAGATTATTAATCATTCTTATTTTTTTATATTTGATGGCTGATTCATTAAATATTCATAAAGTATATCTAACATAGACTAACTAAACTTAGAAAAATCTTGAATTAAATTATATAAATATCTGCTCGCAAATATGCATAACATTATTGATAAAAATGTTTGATTAAGAGCTATTTATTTTTAAATTAATCAGGTTGATCCCAAAATACATAATTTGAATAATAGATAAGACAGCAAGATGCAATATATTAACATTTAAAATTATTATAATATCACTGAAAAATTAATGACTCGCAATATATTTACATTTCTATGATTTAAATATTTATAATACTATGAAGAAAATTTCATTTAGCTTAAAATTTTAAAAAAATATATATTTTTACTATTTTTTATTTTAAAAATTTTTAAAGTAAAATTATAGTTTTTATGTTAAAATTTTATTGTTTTTTAAATGATTAATATATTATAAAACTTTTGGTTGATTATAGAATTCATTTATAAATTAATTATTTTTAGAAAAGAATTCATTATTTAAATTGTAATTTTATAACTATAGAAAAATAATAAATAATATACTTGGGAAAATAAACAATATTTTTTATTTTAAGTGAATTATTATGGTAGAATCTTAGATAGTTTTGAAGAATTTCTTGAGAGAAAAATAATATATATCCTTTTTACTAAAATAAAACAATTTTATATATGAAGTTATTATTTTAAAATATTACAAAGAGTAATTAATTAATGGTATAATTAATATATAATTTAAAAGAGAGAATCAGGATTGCCTAGTATAGGTTGCTTTTTGACAGTACTGCAATATACAGGTTCTAAGAAGAAGTGTAAAGCAATTGTGTCAATGCTCTATAAACAAGGGATCTAATTTTACTAAAGGCACATTAAGTAATCTACAGAATTTTCCACAATCATATATGTTCAAAATAATAGCATTATATGCAAACAATTTATAATAATTTATATTATTTGTTCCTGCAAAGCATCCACTAATTTTGGATTTGGATAGTACTTAATTACATAATATGCTCACAGACATTTAAAATCCCAAAAATTTTGCATAATGTTTATAAGTGATTTGATTTGAAAATTGGAATTATATGTTAAATGAGAGAACAAATTTCAAGACTTTTAGTTTATTTATAATGAAATACAATATAGGTTCAGTATTTAAATGAATTATGAATGTGATATTAATGAAAAATCAAATCAATACTGAGCTATGAGTCCAATAAATTTCTCTTAAACCTTGATCTAAAAGATTTTCAATAACCATAGTTGCAATCTGTAAAAATTAAGCAATAATAGCTGATGTTAATGAATAAAGAAAGATTGTCAAGGTTTTTATAAGCCATAATGATTATCTTGTTTATAAGAAAACTTTAAGATATTGTTAAAAGAGTCAATATTTCTAATCGTCTGTTCAATGAGTTTAAGATCAATAAAATGCTAAAATTTATAGGCAAAATGACATTTCTTACAAAGATTTATATCATTTACATTGTGTAATTGATTATACTAAGCCATTTTACAGCTTAATTAGTCAGCTTTAAATTATCTCAATGCATTTTTTTCATATCTCCTGAAGAGATGCTGTACATTTTAAATTAGCTTCCAGTATAACTCTTCATAAATGTTATCCTCTTTTGAATGTTGCATTTTTCCCACCATAAAAAATTCCATCTGGCAGTATGTTTGGCATGTTCTTCTCAAGTGGCAAGTTTAAGGAAACCATTGAGTCATTAATAAAGTCATCATACATATATTTATATATTCATAATATAGAATTCTGGATTTTTTGGGGTTCACTAAAAATAATATGTCAAATTTTTAATGCCTTATTATCCCTAAAAATTTGCTCTTTATAATAATTTTTTAATACTTTACATATTTGTCAGGAATAAACCTACTCCATGATACAAAGAAGTTGTAATGATGTAATTATTTTACTGCGCGAGATTGTGGTGCGAATTCCCTTAATTATAAATAAATTCTCTTTAACTTATAATCTCTTCATGGTCATTTAGATAGAATACAGAACTAATAAATTATATTCAAATTTTATTATATTAATTTAAATACATGTATCTGAAAACTCACTATTAAATATAGGATTTATAGATATCATGTTCTTATGCTATAGTTTCAAATTATTTTAATTTATTTAGTACGTTTTTATATATGCTAATATTTAATTAGTGACCTTAAATGCTAATATTTAATTGGTGACCTTAAATTAAGCTAGTATTTAATTTGGAGCAATCTTTATTTAATCAAAAATTATAATATCCTTAATAAATCTGTAAGGACTTAATTTAGTGCATCTCCTAAATTTGTACTTGCCGTAATCAACTATTACTTATTGTAAAAATTGTTACTTTATCAACAATAATTTTAACTTTAGAGCTCCAATTCTAAGTCTTATTTATAAATTGGCTTGTTTATAATTTTAGTTCAATTCAAGGATGCGCACTAATATTTGGAATTAAAAAATAGCATTATATGCTTCAAACTTAAAGATACTTACCTTTTACGAAACAAAGAAGTGCGACGACTGTGAGTAGAGCACACATAAAGTGCTACTATAGTTATTTTCTAACCTCTTTTTTATGATAATCAAAATCTAGAATATGAAAAATGATCTGCAAGTGTTTGAGAAAGAGGAGGACAAAAATATATGTGAAATTTTAAAATTTGCTGAAGAAGTGAAAGTATGATTTTCTTGAGTGTCGCAAGCAGTCAGTAAGTTCATATAGAAAAATATTTAAAGAAGCAATTTTTAAAGGCTAACTAAGAGAGAGAAGTTCAAAAGCTTGAATGTGAATTAAAGTTTCTCAACAATATAAAAACAGGGGAATCTTCGAAAATGGGAGAGCTAAAAAATATAAGAACATGTGAGGGAATTAAGCAACCTACTAGCATAAAAAATCACAAAATTATGACAAAAGTTTAATAATAAAAAAATACCTGTTTGAATAGATTGATTTGTATACTTCACTTTATCTCATTCTAAAGATACCATTTGATAAAAAAACTATCAATAATGAACAAAAGTGTGCTTATAAAGTTCTTTCTTTCAATTGTCTTGTTTCAGTTATCTCTTAAGCGATGATAAATTCTAAATAATGCTTAATTAGGGGTATTAAGTACTTTCTCAAGCTAAGGTTAAATAATATAAATACTAAATAAAATTAGGTGCTGAGCTGCTTGCAAAAGATCATGGAACCTTCAGACCCCATTTATAAACATTATTCTCAGAGAGTTTAGTTGATATAATAATCAAAAAACAGCTTGTGTTAATTTTAACATTAACTATCTAAGGGATCAAAGGGCTGCACAATTTAAGCATTTTAAACAGATATCTCGAGCGTGAGAAAATTTTGTTAGAAATTTTAACCAGAAATATAAATAGTTATTGATTTCAACAAGGCTTTTTGGAATAAATAAACAAGAGTGGAAGTTTTATGGGAACTTTAGGCTATTATTATAAAAGAGAAGACTAGAGAAATAAAGATTTTTATTGTGATTTTAGGATTGCCAACAACAATAATAATATATTGCGAAATAATACGAAATGATAACTTCTCTACAAAATTCGATGGAATGCAGCAGAGGATGAAACACTTTTAGGATAAGATAAGAGTCTCTTAATTAATGAAATAAATGGCTGAGTCAATAAAATAATAATTATACTTACCTTGTGATAAAATATTTGTAAAAGTGAATAAAATATATTGAGTTAAGCAAATTTACAACAGAAATATATTTAATATTTTTAAGAGCCAAAATTACTAACAATTTCAGTACAAATTAAAGAAATTATAAACCTATATTTCCAACCTACATTCCCTCGAACTCTCCTTTCAAAACCCCCTAATATACCCTATTTTATATGAAACTTTTATCCTCTAGCCCTTAATCTAGTTTATTCATGACTTTTTTGGGTTATAATACTAAGATCATTATTATTTATCTATCATTACCACCCCGTCGATATCATTTTATATATTGTCGACATCATTTTATATGTGCTTCTATAAGAAAAATTGGGGGGGGGGAAAGTTTCCTGCACTCGTGATAGTTTCCTGCACTTTTTTTATAAGTAAAATTTCATAAGTTTTAACAATAAATTTCTTTTTACAACCCATATATTTTAAGATATTTTTTATATCATATACGAACTGCATGAAAATATAGTATTAAACATTATTTAATATTATATATCATTGAAAGAAATAATTAGAATTTTAACAACAATTGAATAAAATATTTGGAATTTCATTAGTACAGAGAGAACAATATTATGGCTGAGATACAGAAGTATACTAATATCAGATGAAATCTATATAGTGGATAAATTTTATCCTTGCTTGGATGGTGATTAGATTCCATGTTAATAAAGATATTGATTAATTGAAGAATAGATTAAGTAATAATATATAAAAAAATTAGTAAAAGATTTTGTTGATAAATGTGATAAAAATCGAATTCTAAAAATGAAAAAAAATTCAGTGCAGGAAACTAACCAAAAAATTTTTTTTATAATAAACCGGTGCAGGAAACTTTCCCCCCCGAAAAATTTATATTAAAATATTTGAATAAATGTAAATCTCTCAAATCATTTTAACTTGATATAATTCGAAAAAGTAGTGAGATCAATTTATTACTTTTAGAAAGAAAAAAAAATATATATTTAAAAGTGAGGAGGGTGTGTGGGGAGGGGTATCTCGGTTAGAATACGTAATGATAGGGTTTTATTGTAGTTTTCCCATAGTCAAGGAGACTGAATCTCAAAATTAGATATGATTTTAAAGCACTTATAGATTTGATTAGAAGAAACCCAATGACCAATTATTTCATTGTATCATTAGAGTTAAATAATCAAACATTATCATCACGAAAGAGATTAAAATATTTATTATTTTTATGTAATAAAGAATGAATATTTGGAGTTTTTAACAAACTCGAAAGGAGTATAGAAAATTAAGACTAATGGAGATGGTCTTCAGTTATTGCAATCAAATTTGATACATATTCAAATTTAATTTTAAAATTAAAATCCTATGTTAATTTAATTAGCATAGAATTTTAAAAATATTTAAAGATTTTACAACAATATTATTCACAATACTTAAAATAATTTAAATTAAATTTTTAATATAATTATCAGAATTATTTAATTTGAGTTAGTTATACAGATGCTTGGTTTCATTAACTTTGACAGTTTCTATTGAGCAATAATTCTACATCCAAAACAACCTTAAAGTGTTCATTCCAAAAAGTGTAAAAAATCTGACTCTGATTTTTAAAGACAGTTTTAAACTTGCATATTAAGTGATTCACGAGAAAATTGCAATTTATATTTAAACTAATGATCACATTTAGAATTTAAAATTGGATAACTTAATCTTATATACTAAAGAAATAGATGAATTTTGGGGTAATGCTTTGAGATATAATCATATCATTAAAAAATTGACTTTAAAGAACATGACTTCAGCTTATGAGATTGGAGAAAAGCTTTGGATGGGATTGAAAAGAAGGGAAGTCAAGCTTCAAAGCTTTAGGCTATTATTAAAATTGGAAAAAAAAATTATAATAGTTAATTAATATACTTTTGCATACCTTTTTTGCTATATTAAACACTCATCTTATTAATAATAAAAAATAGTGTATTAACTAATTTTTAAATCTAAATGAGCATAGTTTCTATTACTTCACTGCTTTTGTGAGAAGCCACTCATCTTTTACTTAATTTGAATTAAACAATGCTTTTGATAACATGAATCCAAAGCAAAGAGAGACCATAAAGGAGATTCAATCATTTTAATAAGCTCAGCATCTAGTTATGAAAGAATTACTCTCTAAGAATATTTAAACTCTTAACTTCAGAAATAATTTATCTAACGACTTGTACGAAAACAAAATTAATTAAAATGTAATTGAAACTCTTCTTTTAGATTTTAATGGAACATAACTTTAAATATCAGGGGGAATATTATTCAAATTGTAAACTAAAAACTAATTACTTAGTTTTTTAGTTTTAAAGATGTACGGAAATTAATACTTATGCCAGGCAAATCATATAATCATTTAATCACATATTTACTTTTGATACCATCACCATCTTTCCTCAAAGGGGTTGACCGTTTACTTGGAATACCAGCTTTGGCATCTGATTAATACTTACTACTATAACGTGTAGTTTGTAGGGGGGGGGTATACTATGATATGGCCTGTTAAATCTAACAATCTTGTGCGATACTTCAATTTTCTTTTCTGAATCCATGTCAAGAATAACTTTATTAATTAGTGCTTTTATTTCAAGTAAAACCCCTCCTGAAGCAAAACTTATTGTAATGACTTGCTTAGAGGGGAACTCAGAGGTATACACTACTTGAATTTTTTATGCAAGGTAATTGTCTCACTTTTCTCCAGCAAATATAGTTTAATCTGAGATCCTAGCCAGTCATTGTCTTAACGGAATTTGTCGGGATGTTCCTCCCAAAACAGTAGCTCGAAGCATAAACCAATTACTTCTGTCTTAAAATCTTCAGCATTTTAAATTAAATAATATTCAAATTAATGAGCCAGTATTAACATTTCTTGTACAATCTCTTAGTTATTAAAAAAATCTTTAAACTTTAGAGTTGGTGGAATTGAATATAAATTTAATCAGCTTTATTTATGAATTTATATTGTATAGATGTTTTTTTAATCCATTTGTATTAAATAACTATAGTAAAACCATAAATACTATATAAAATAGCGGCAATTTAAGTTGTGTTAAATTTAAGATTTTTTTAAAAGAAAGAATTGCTTATTAAATTAAAGCCTTAAACTTTAAGTTTATTCTAATAACTGATGAATAATATAAATAGTACTGTGAGAATCAAGAAACAATTTCTTTTTTAGTTTTTAAAAAGTGAACGAAATGATCATTAATATTTTAAATTTTAGTTATCGATGGAGAATTCAAAATCAGCTGAACTTTACTATTGGAGGTACCCCTATATCGCATTACAGAAGTGAGATAAATTATTTTTATTTTTAGGTGATTTTTTTAGCTGATTTGATGTCAAAATTAAAGTCAATTCATCTCAATTCTGGAATGCGATATAGGGGTACCTCCAATAGTAATGTCCTGCTGATTTTAAATTCTCCATCGATAAAGTACCATATTTTCTAAGTACCCAGAAAGTTAATTGTCGCGAATTTGATTATTATTTAATTAATTAAAAATTTATTTTCAAAATTTAAATGTATTCCTACAATATTTTGTTTTAACTAATATAAGAACTAATAATGCATACATTTTACTACCATTAAGATAATTAAAGCTAAAAATTTATTCAATATACTATAACTTATAATTTTAATAGAATAAAACAAAGATAATAGAATATAAATTGTTAAATTTTGTAAAATCTTGAGTAAAAATATTCTTTTAATTGATTTAGCAAAGATATTGGCTCTTTATAAAATAAGAAGGAGAGATAAATATTCATTACATATAAGTCATAATAAGAAACCTTTTTTTAAGAATTTTGTATAAATATATAGAATTTAAAAATTTATAAGCTTATGAAAATTAGACTTTTAATTTATAACTATTGCCAATTAATTTGAAACAAATTAAAGGCTAAAAAATCGTTTTTATAATAATCTTTAAGTGCAAAAAATTTCGTTTTATTACAAAATTTTTTAGCAAGTAGTTTATTGAAAAATTTTTATGATAAATATATTTAGCGAAGTTTCCTGAACAAAACAATTCATTGATCTTTTAATATTCATTTTCAACAAATAATTATTTAACCGTTAGAAAATGATTAACATTCCTATGCCCTTTAGACTAGACAATTTAAACTTTAATATTTTGATTTAAGTTGGTTTCTATCAATTCACAATATAAATAATTCTCTCTTATTTGCCAATTCTTGACTTTTATTCTAATAATATTCATTTTATTCTTTTAACATTTAAAAAATGTTATACATGGTTAATTTTATTTTCAAAAAATTTCTTAAAAAGTGCCAAGCAAATTCCCTAACAATTAATTAGTGAAAAAATATAAATAAAAAGTTTTTATTAAATTAATAGGATTTACAAGTCAGATACTTCCCCACCATCTAAATTCAATAAAATATAAACATAAAATATATAAATATTTTTGATTTGTGATGCAATTTAGTTTAAAGCTTTTAAATGTTCTAAGATGAGATCTTTGAAGTTTGACAGATTCTTAAAAGGAACTTACGAACCTTATGAAGTTGTCTTAAAATCTTTAGGGCCTAAAATTTAAGAATTTACATTAGTTGTGTAAGAGACTAAATGTATAGACCATGTTTCAAATGTAATTTCCCACTTTGACTCTGATATTATTGTAGAAATACATTTTAATTTTGAAGATTAATAATAAACTTATATATTATAATTTAAGATAGTGGCATTTAAAGTTGGTCAAATAGGATGATCCTTAGCTAATTAGATAAAGACTTCAAAAATATCTGGACTTTATTATTGGCAGTACTATATTATCTCATCACTAGAGCGAGATAACTCGACATTAATGCGAGGACATAATGAAATGAATTTATGGGTGTTTAATTAAAGTCGAGTTATCTTGCTCTAGTGATGAGATAATACAGTATCGCCACTAATTAAGTCCAGCCAATTTTGAATTCTCTATCGAATAAGTCCAAGATCATTAAATTTGACCAACTTTAACTGCCACTATCTTAAATTATAATATATAAGTTTATTATTAATCTTCAAAATTCAAATGTATTTCTACAATATTAAAAGCATCTGTTTAGATGTGGGAAATTTTAAAACAATCAAAAATCAAAATTATATTGTGAGCACTAAATCATGCCTTGAAATACTTTAGTACTACACAAATTTGAAAAAGCTCAGCCTACATGTAGGTTATATTTTAGTTAATGTGTTATATATTACTTATAAGTTTATACGAGGTGTTGTTATGAAAAAACTAAATTATAAGCTGATTTTTTAAAGATTTTTTTCAATATATCAATGCTTGCAATTTATCTTTAAAAGAATAACTTTAATTATTAATTAATTTTCTTAATAAATTTCTATTTAACAAACATTATACTAATAAATTTGATAAGATGTTTGATAATATATTTAAATTTTAATGTTTTCATATAACTGCAATAGTTTTTGAATGTAATTTTTTTTATATCTCTGCATTTAATATATATTTACAATAATTTTCATTTCATTTAGAAAAATATGTCCATTTAACTCAAAATATAGATAATTTGGCTAAGGTGACAAACACTCACCCCCCATAAGGTATACTTTTAAATGTGTACTATGATAGAACTTGACCTCCTGAGTAGACTTTTCTTAAGGACTGATTGTGGCCGGCTTTTAGTTTTCGAGATATCACACTAGCTTAGTCCAAAATTCATATATAAAATCATTAAATTTGGCTTTGAAAAAATTTTGAAATTTTTCTAAAAAATATCTTAATTTTCATAATCTGATAAATTTTAAGGTTATGAGGAATTATTTTGAGTATAAAATGTTTTCTGAATTTTTTATCCAGATCTTGCCTGTAAAAAATTCATCATTTATTTTAATTAATATTGATTGACTTTTTTAAAATATTAAATGATGAATTTTTTACAGGCAAGATCTGGATAAAAAATTCAGAAAACATTTTATACTCAAAATAATTCCTCATAACCTTAAAATTTATCAGATTATGAAAATTAAGATATTCTTTGGAAAAATTTCAAAACTTTTTTCAAAGCCAAATTTAATGATTTTATATATGAATTTTGGACTTAGCCAGTGTGATATCTCGAAAACTAAAAGCCGGCCACAATCAGTCCTTAAGAAAAGTCTACTCAGGAGGTCAAGTTCTATCATAGTACACATTTAAAAGTATACCTTATGGGGGGTGAGTGTTTGTCACCTTAGCCGATAATTTTTATAGTATAATACACTTATTGTGAAGTTATAAGAATAGATGTGAAGTTCGAACAAATAAAAAATTCTATGCTTAATGCATTTTTAGATTTAATTAATCATTTTTATTATCAATTAAATTTCAATAATTCATGATTTATAGTAAACCCTCCAAAATTTAATATCTCCTTATAAAATATAATATTTATTTAAAAATTATATTGACGTTGAAATTCTTAATGAATTTGGAATAAATTTATTAAAATTTGGAGGAAAATTAAAAGACTTATCATTGACAATCAATCACTAAGAGATTTCTCCTATATTAAGAACAAAGAATATATTTAGATCAATATCTTCTGATGAATATTAAATTCTTGTTTAAAATTTATTAAATTATAGATATATATTGGGACAACATGGACAAGTTGAATGATGAAAGCTAAGCTTAAATTTTTGATACTTTCAGTACAGGTCTAGCTTCATTATTGTAGGAATACATTTGATTTGGGAAAATAAATTAATAATTAATTAATAATAAATTAAATTCGTGGCAGTTAACTTTCTTGAAACCGAGGCAATATGGTACTTGTTCGATGGAGAATTCAAAAATAGCTGGACTTTACTATTGGCGGTACCCCTCTATCAAATCCCTGAAGCGAGTAAACGCGACTTTAATTATTTCATTAAAATCAACTAAACAAATCACTCAAAATTAAAGTCGCGTTTACTCGCTTCAGGGATTTGATAGAGGGGTACCGCCAATAGTAAAGTCCAGCTATTTTTGAATTCTCCATCGAACAAGTACCATATTGCCTCGGTTTCAAGAAAGTTAACTGCCACGAATTTAATTTATTATTAATTAATTATTAATTTATTTTCCCAAATCAAATACAATAATATATTTATATATTATTTTAGATTTTTTGTACTTTATACTTCCTGTATTAACTTGAATTTTTTAGATTTGCCAAAAGAAATGCTGGACATGCCATTCTTTAATAGTTATTATAAAGCTCTTGACTAGAACTCAGTGAAGTCAAATCTATTAAAGTTAACGTAAGTTTAATCTATAAAATCTTCCAAACCGCAAATTGCCAGATCATTTTTATTTTGATTACAATTTTTAACTCTTACCTATAAATAACTGTATATCTCGATAAGTATTCATCTATAATAGTATACTTGTAAGATATTATAATAATATTTTGAATAGAGTAGAATAATGGTTATATTGAATGCAGCTATTGTTATACTTAATTATAATGTTACTATTTTAATTAGTTTAATATTTGGTTTGATTAATTATTCAAGCATATGGGTCGCAACCGTATCCCTCGTTATCAATGAGGACCTCACCCGCTTTTATTCTGAAGTAACCATCTTCACCCCAGTCCTTACCCCATTGATTGACGCCTATGTAATAATTAGTACTGTTTTCAACTCCATATCCTAATAATTTAACAGCATATACTATATATGAGTGTTTAACTTCAAATCTATGTATATAAATTAAAATTGTGCCTTTAATTTTAAATATATAAGAGCATGCTTTCCCAGTTTATCTCCTGAGACTTTATTGTAAATACCACCACCATAGTTTATAAAGTCTTCGAATACATCAAAGACAGCGACCATTGGGCCCTTATTGAATAAGTAATTTTTGAATTGTTGTTCACCTCTCATCTATAGGAATAATAAGTTATTCTCAGTTATGTATTGAACACTTCTTAATAATAATAATAATTTGAAATAACAAGCAACAAAGGAGAGAAAATTATCTTCTTCTTTTTTACAAGATGCTTCAAAGACGATCTTAAAAACAATTAAATTTTACATTGTGGGAAAATTTATAATATTACATGTGAAAAACATAAATTTAAAAATCTGTAATTATAAAATAAAAGACGATGTTAAACATAATGGAATTAGGTATAAAAACAACAGAAAAGTAAAACTTACGTATTGAGTGGATCCAGGACGGCAATAGTATTTATTCATGTAGAGATTCTCCCCATTTGCACATTTCGAGGGGCAAGCTGTCATATTTCCATCTCCAGATTTGTATGGCATACACTGTTCGGTGTTCACTCCCATCATTTCCAAATACAAAAAGGTCTGGTCAATGTCTAAAAACATAAAAAACAATCTATGAAATTTGTGTTTTCTCATGATATTCTAATTATTATAATTATTCTTATTAATATGTAACCACCATCACAACCCCAGCTTGCAGAGTTGAAGCATGAGATCAAGTTTTGAGGAGATAATTCAGGGTATTTCTTGCCTTTGGTTGCCATACAATATTTATTAATGAATTAACCTAATAAATAATATCTGTATTCGAGAACATTTGTTGTGGCAAAGGCCCAGCAAGAACCACACTAAGCTTGATCTTTGATTCTGTTTTCACACATTGGATAAACTGTTCTAACGTCATATGAGCTTTAACTTATTTTATATCTTTTTTAGTTCCCATTATTATTTGAATTTATTTGAATAAATAAAGCTTGGCATTTGTTTAGCGACTTATCTATTCAAGTAGTCAGTTCCAGACGTTCCTCTTGCACTTACTGGAGATTTGGGAGCAGAAAAAGTGTAGGCCGAAGTGGTTTTGGAAGGCGACTGTTGGCCATAGTTAGCATCAAAGTATCCAGCTGGAGTCTTTACTCCCAATATTTTCTTGAGTTATTCTGTTGTAAAATTTTTCATTGGATTTTTCTCGGGGGAAAGGGGATGCCACAGCTTGGTTTCCCTATTGATTCTATTAACCATTTCCTTGTTTACTGGAGTTCTTTATTTCCCAAAGGTTATTTCCACAGGCTCCGATAACGTGGTCAAGTTCTAAGCGTTTACTAGTGAGAGGAATAAAAGTGTTAATGAGTACTATTAATAAATATGTACTTTTTTAAAAAAAACTTACTTAATTCATTTAAAATAAGTCTAATATGTATTTATTTTATTTATGATTACAGTTTTAGCATAATTTATATTTATATTCTACTACTTGTTATTTCTTCCTCCCTTTATAGCATAAGTAAATATTATAGAATACTTATAGAAGTGTTTAATTCAATAAAATAAAATAATGTCTAGAAAGTTAGTGAATAATTACATGAATCACTGTGAAAATGGTGGAGGTTCCTCTACAGTTAAATCAGCTTTTTAAGAGTCTGTATTTTATTAATTTTTTTAATGTTTGTATTTTCCAACAAACATTCGCAAAGTGAGATGAGAAATTAATTTTTAAAAGATCAAAATAAAGTTCAGGCATTTATTGATAAAATAAACAGATAAACTTTGTAAAATGACAGTAATTAGCATTTATCGGCTGAAAAATTAAAAATTAAGCTACCTCTAGTAATCAGATAAAAATCAAGAAATGAGATATTTATACAACCTAGAGATATGACTAATCGTGGAACAATGTGCGTTAGTGAATTATACTCTTAAAAAACCAGGGAAAATTTATATAAAATGTTTACTCAGGAAAATATGGGAACTTGGAAGAAAAGTTTCTTGCCCAGTAGATAGCCAACTACAGTGAAGATTTCAGAGTTACTCAATTCCAGAGGTAGTCAATTAGAAAATCCATAAAATAAAGAATTAAATTTTCATGGAGCTATGGACACTTATATTTAAACGAAGCGTTTCAAAGTCTAGCCTGCTACGTAAGAAATCAACGATACTGTAAATAATAAGCTTGGAATCATCTCAGATCCTAGAAAATTTTATTTAGATGTAGGAGTTATAAGAAATAAATCTCGAAATGCAAGCAGAAGTATCCAGCAAAGAATAAGTGCTGATAACGACATGAATATACAGCCAACTTTTAAAGTCTCAACTTCACCTACAACTTTACTTTTCGAAGATCTGTAGAAAAATAGAACTAATTATTAGCACAAAGCTGTGGTTGCAAGCAGAGAACATGAAATGAAGCAACTTAAGTTTCATAAGGAAAAGTTAATATGCCAAATCCTAAAGAAATACTAATCAAAAGATTTTAACAAGGAAAAACTAATGAAATAAGGGTCTCTTACAGCACGCTAAATCGCAGATAGACTTGAGAAGAGAGACTATGAGTAAAATCTTTAAAAGATCTCGAGGAAAATTAAATTGTAAGATATGCAAGAAATTAGTCTTATGAAAACAGTAAATTTAAACAAAGATAAACATAACTAGGACTATGAAGTTAAAATTGATTAGAGTGATATATTTATACAAACTAATACTTCAACTAAACCAACTGCTCTAAATACAGATCGAAGTCTCTTGAAACAATCCTCAGGCTCAACTTTAGCAAATTTAGATTTAAACAATATTAGATGCAGATCTCGTTAATAGCATTCAAATTAGGCTTTAATGAGAAATAATAGTGATGCTAAATTAAGGAATATTATGACAAGTTGCATGTAATAGAGGCGGTAGATCAAAAATATAAATTGTGATATTAGAAATATGGAAAGAAATATTCTAACAACTGATAATTTAATCAAAGTGTTAGATACTTAAGATGAGGTGGAGCTTTAAAATGATGATCTAGATTTATTATGACTTTTAAAATTAAACTTACTAAATTTATTTAATTCAGTTGTGGAGCTTACAATTCTCAATTATCATTATAAAATTAATGAAGAATTAATTTGTAATTTATTATAATTAGTTAACAATGTTTCTATAAAAACTACTATAACTCATAAATGAGCTGAAAACAGCTTTCTAATAATAAAACAATCGTCAAAACACTTCAACTTCTCTTGATAATTTTTAGTAAATCCTTGATGAAATAACTTTTGAAGCATAGTCCTAAGAGGTGAACATTTCAACTAGACTAGAAGACTTGAATTCTTAGATTTTATCTCAAAGTATTGAACACAAGAATTTACTGGAGGAAATGCAAATAAAATACGATTTGCAGAAGATTGATCTTGAGAGACAGATCTTATAGTAAATGAATAACAATTAAAATCGAAGAGATTAAGAGGGCAAAGATGTGGTTTAAGTATAGAGGCAAATCTTTGAATAAATGCGATAGTAGGTTATTCAGGCTTTAAGTCAGAATGACCTGGGAATAGTTAAATAATAATTGTAGAAAATCGATAAATAAATGAGTAAAATTAATGTATAGTAAAATTATGATTAATAGGCTCAAAATGAGACTGAGATAAATAACAACATTCAATATTCCAGGTTTGATAGCTAAAATACTAATACCAAAATTAATAAAAAGTAGAAATAAATGTTAAGAATTAGACCTGAGATTCCTTAATTGTAACTGCAGAGTTTGGGGTAAAATAATAATTAGGAGTCATAAGAGAATCCTTAGCTTAACTAAAACATAATGAGTGGGAACACGTTAACTAATATAGTTTAAATTAATAAAAATAATTAAGTTATTATATAATTAATATAAACTTTGACTGACTATTCGCAAGCTAATATAAATATCAACTAATCTAGTTATCAAGATAACAACCGTTACTAAAACTTAAAAATAATGTGTAACATGGTGTCTATTGTAAATTTTTCCTCTTTATTATAATATTTAAATTCAACTCTAACCATCACAGCATTCAACCAAATAACCTGAAAAAGAAGTTTTCTAAGCAATTTTCTCGAGAAAGCCAGAGAGCAGCTAGTTTATCAGCATCTGTGAATAAAGCTGTGATGTATTCTGAAAATTCAATTCCCTAACTATTCTCAAGCATTGAACAATCTAAGCGTTATCCAAACGGCTTTAACTAAAACTATGGCGATGGAAACGAAACCTAACAATCTTTATTTAGAAATTCTAAGCGGAGGAGTTATAGAAATAATTAGTAAAATTTGAAGGGCAATAAATCACATAGCCCTGCAACAGCTTACTTAGTAAAAAACTATAGAGAAGAGTCAAATTAACATTTAATCTAGCAGTAATAATAGCTGAATATGTAGAAGCAAGCAAGTTTGAGTTTGACTTAGAAAGAGCAAATACTTTGTGAGATTCATTAACGCAATCAATAAAAAGGAATTAGGTTCTTAATAACCTTGGCTTATAGATAAAATTACATTTATGTGTTTAATTTACCCCAAAAAAGAAGAAGCGAATCACAATTATTAACATATTAGACCTGAAGAAGTATTGAGAAATTTCGGGAGCTCAATTGAACAATCAAAGGTCTCACTATTTAGCAGTAAAGTTAAATTTCCTGATGAGAGTCTCATGCTTAGTCCAATAAACTAAAACACTACAAATTTAAATGTTAACAACTAAAATCCTAAAGAATTTGTGAATGAAGTGTAAAAAATAGCAAAGGAAATTAAGAATCTACCTTCAGAGTAGATTTTATTCACTAATAACGAACAAACTCTAGATTTAAATTAAATTCACAACTAGTCAGTCATTAAGAAACAGTAAAATCATAGTCATCTAGATGATGGTGATGAGTATGATAGTCTCCTAGAGGAACTGGAAAAACTCTCAGCCAGACATATTGATAATAATTTCCAATAAAATCATGGACACCAAAATCATAGGAGAGTTATGAATATTTAAGATAAAGGTGATACTATCCAAGATAACTTCCATGATTTCATTGATGCCCCTTTTAAGAATATTATCAGTAGTATTGAGAGTGTTTAATAGGTTCAAGAATCAAGAAGTGCCATGGGTAGATCTAAGATAACCCAGTTTAGAAGCATAGATTAGCAAAAGTAGTTAGGAACCTAATAAACTTAGAATAAAAGTCTTTTGAAGTTTAGATAGAATCATTAAGACCCAAGTTAATTACAGCCATGTTCGATTTGAACAAGATATGGCTTCCATTTTTGATTTTATTGAAATTTAATATATTTATTTAATTTATTTCTCATTTTTAATGCAATAAAAACATACTTAAATTCATCCATCTCTTTAAAAGGTCGCCGGACAATCATTTCTAAACATTGTCCGGCGGACAATCATTTCTTAACATTGTCTGGCGGACAATCATTTCTAAACATTGTCCGGCGACTCAAAATTTATGATAAAATTCCAAATAGAACTAAGAGTTTTCAACATGGATATAGAACAAAGATCTAAGTATCCCTACTATATAGAAAGGCTTCATTAAAATCATTAAGGATATTTAAAAAGGCACCCTATATATTCTAAATGGAATATAGTAAAATCTGTTTGGAATTAAAGAATTAAAAAGAGATATAGATAATACAGGAGAATTAAGTGTTGAAAGCGCCATTTTAATAAATTTTACTATTCTTAAAAATTCTCAATGTTTAAGATGCTTAAAACCAGCTAATAGCATTGCATGAGTATGATTTATGATTCAGTATTTATATATTTAATTTATTAAAATAATGCATTAATTAAATATTAAATTTAAAACAAAGATATATCATTATATCATGAACTCTTTTCCCTTTAATTAACTTGATCTTTAATGAATACAATTTCTAAGTTGGATAACTATGACAAAGAAGTTTAGCAAATTATGATGAACAATCAAAGTGGAAGTATAGAGAATAGTTTTTGGGACTTAAGAGATTAGTAGAGATTGAAAAAGCAGTCTAAGAGTAAAAACGAGCATCATAAGAACCCTATAGATGCATAAAGTATCATAATGAACGCTAATAATTAAAATTAAGCTTAAATTGATTTACAAATGATGCAATCTCCTTTTATCTATAACTCAAGATCTTAAGCACAAGCCTATGCTCATAATGTTAACTAGCAGAATTAAGTTTAATAGTAATACAACAGTCAAACAGAAATGCAGAAAAAGAGTCAAACGAGATAGAAATTTAGCATAAACAAAAATCAGATTAAGTTTTTTAACTTGAACAATTTGGTGAATTAATTGAGATAAGATTAAAATGAATCACCCCTTGTAAGCATAGGTCAAACTTAATAACATCAATAGACATAGCAGCAATAGTAACCTGGCAATAACTTCATTGAAGTCAGCAATTCAGTTATAATAGTGCAAGGAAGCAATAATACCAACAACCAGTAATTAGCACATAAAACCAATGAAATGACAAGAACTCAGAAAATTAAGGAAGGTAGTAAACGAGCATCCCCTTAAGGCTTAATTGATAGACCATTTACTGAGATGCGAAAGCTAAAAAGTAATAAGAATAGTTTTATCAAAGCCAATAAGCAGCAACTAACTGCTAATTCTGGGCAAAAAATGACTAGAGCTATAAGTCAAGTTAACAATACCAATAGAAGAGTGAATTCACTCAGTTCAAACTAAAATCAGTATGATCAGTATTTAAACTCAGCTTATTAAATGAATAATTATCACCCTCATAACAAGTCAGTAGGGGAGGAGTAAATCTAATTCGCAAACATTAACAATTCATTGACTAATAACAACGATCCCACACAGAGAAATTTCTTAGGGAACAGCTAGATAAAGCGTAGGCTATAAAATATTTCTGCAATCGATTAGTCTTACTTAAATTAGAACTAAAGCTTTGCTGGATTTATGAGTGGTCTATCACCAAATAGAGCGAAGGTTAATATATAATCTAAAAGAGCTTCAACTTCTATGAACAATACTTAAAATGCTTATAATACAAATCCAGCAATTTTCAATGGTTTAGTATAATAGAGCAATTTAAGTGGAGGTGCTCAAGTACTTGGAAATATGCTAATGCCACAAAATTACATCCCTAATTTAGATGCATAGTCACCATACATTTTCAACACCAATAATAATTCAAATTAAACCACAAACGAAGTCAGGTTTCAATAGATGCAACAGATGAGTTAGCAGTAACAAACTATGTTTAAACATAAATAACTTAAGATGGTCAGTAAGAGAATAAACATGAGTGGTGGGAACAGCTCTGTATAGTTCTACAATAATATATATACTTTTTAAAGCGTTGGTCCACAAACTAACAGCAGTCACTAAAGTGGTGTGAATATACCAATTCCAGCAAATGAATATAACAACATGAATCTGAATAATTTAAATGACTTTGGACTGGGTAATATGAACCACAATTAATCTAGATTTTCCAATTCCAATGATGGCTCAAGTGGCAATCACTCTCCTTCAAACACCTCAAACCTAAAGAAATTTTACCAATTACTATTTTATTGTTGTAGATTAATCAGAACAAGCCAAATTACTGAATTCCTCTATAAATAATGAGAGGCAACCCCAAAATGTGAGAGTGATAAAGAAAAACATCATTAAAAAATTGGCTAATAACTAAATTATTATAGGTGCAGCTCCACTTAATAATAATAACAATGATCCAGATGGATAGTCGTTTATTAACATGCCACATTAATAAAAGTAATAGTTGTAAAAAGAAATCATGAAAGATATCATTAGGTCTAACAACAACAGCCTTGGAGGTGGTAATAACAATATTAGGGTAAATACTTCTAATGATTCTGGAATCAGTAATAAATTTAAAATTAGACTCTGAATAACATCCAAGTATATATCAAAATTTTATTATTTATCTTTAAATTATTTAATATACACAATTTTAACTTATTATCCTTGAAATTCAAATCATTTATATCCTTTTCTTATCATAGGTGGGACTTAGCTAAGTACAACATCGTTATTAGTCATATCCCTAATGACCTATTCATCATCCCTTTTTTACTCGAATTTGTTTCTGTTTTTCTGTTCATTTTCAGCTCTCTTACTTAGAACCTTCTCCTTCCTCTTATTCAAGTATTCATCCCTCTTGCTTTGACTCTCCTCCTTTTTCTTTTTGTTTTCCTTGGCTAATGTCTCAAAGAGAGTACAGAATTTCTTGAGAGCTTCAGTCCCTGCCTCATGAATCAATATTTTCATGGTCTTCTCTCTGGGGTTCTCTGGGTCTTAAACTACTAATGACAATTTACCTCTTTCTATGAGTTATGCATTGGCATATACTGCCTTTATGAGTGGAAATTCAAATTGCACAATTTGATTTTACTTCAATTCTTTCTTGCTAAGCTTGACCATGCTGTCGTCTATGACCCCACCAGCATTTAACTTCCCACTGAGTCTCTAATGAGTGATTATAAAGTTGTAGGTAGTGTCTGCAACACGGAAGAAAGTGCCCTTGGTTATCTTCTAGATAGTTATGATCTTGTCCTTGAGTAGCTACACATTGGAATCGAAGTACTTCTACCGTTCTAAGTCACACTGGAATACATACAGAGTGGACAGTTTCTATAGGAATTTCTGTTTTTATTGCTGCTTATCCTTTTCGATAATATCCATAGATCGAATAACAAATAAAATTAATTAATATTCAATTAAGATATTAAATGTAAATAAAAACTAAAATTCTTTATTAGATAGGTAAATTCAAAATATTTAAAATGCAACTATTATAATTGTAATAAATATTATATTCTATACTGTAATAATTGAAATAAATATTTAAATCAATATCAAATTTTGAATCTATGCAAATTGATTATAATTAGAATATATGAATATTGAAAATTCTCAACATAAAATTAAAGAATACCAATATTCTGATAAAAATAGGATGAAAATGCCACAATTCTATCAAAATAATAATAATTAAAATTAATTTTAATAATAGTAGTAACAACAGTTACCAACGCAGTAGCAACAAGAATTCTTTTAAAGACAGTAATCAGGAGGAGGATCTCAACTCCAGAACCCAGAAATCGCTTAATTTGATCCCAAATTAGCTTTGCAGTTAACTCAATAGCAACAAGAACTCATTAATCAACAACAACAATTGCCTTAGTAAGCAGTTTAAAACATTCCGTCATCTGCTCAATCGCCTGTATATAGTTAAATGATAAATTAGTAACAATAGCCTCTCAATGACACCCCTTAAATTTAGACCATTCCAAATTAACTCCCAATAATCTTGATTAAATGTATTCTACCCGTGTGTCCAAGGTAGTTTTTAACTTAAGATCAAGTAGAATTACACTTGCAAATGGATCACAGTTTGAGCAAACACGATGCTCAACTTTATCAATAGTAGTATATTCAGAGGTAGAAAAGTATTCAAGAATAAAATCAACTATAGTAGCAAGCTATGAACAAATAAGTATTGAACTAGCAAAGTCTTTTTAGCTATTAAGCTTAGAATAATAATTAAAACTAAGTGATCGATTAAAATCAGTTTGTTAATCAGAAACCTGAAATTACACCCCAAAATAGTTAAGCTTTGTAACAATTGAAATTGCTTCAAAATATCATATAGTCGCAAATGACTCAGTAAAATGTTTTGTCTCAAAACAACAGAGCTTCATAAATTGAAATTTAAAATCCATTACAATAACTTCAAATTGGTCCTAGTTAGCCTATTACTAATATTCACTAACAAAATCTTTTCAAATTTTTAAACTAGTAAGCGAATAACAATAATTAAGGTACTTACCCGTAGTATCATTATTCACAGCCTATATATAAACAGTAGAATGATTTCATGATTTAACAATAAAAACTAATCCCCTAGTAAGATTTATTGTACGATCCTCATTATTAAGGAAATGAGAATTTAATGAATAATACTATGAAATAAATACTTTCAGCTGATGAAATCAAATAGTTTAAGCAGAAACTAGTAAACAAATTATCAGAGCAGATTGATTCATTTATAATAAGTAAGTTAGTGAACCATGCCAATTAACTCAAAACTAATCTAAGAGAATAAAAGTAAAGTTAAAAGCAGTAATAAATTAGGGATAGTCAAGTAAGGGAATAATATACTTAAAATTGCTAGAGTTAATCTGTAAATCGATAAAAAAGCCGTTTAAGTTTATAATTTTAAGATCTTGAGTAATCTCCAAAAATTAATACTTTAAGTAAAATATCAAGCAAGAAGAGTGTTCAGTACACACAACCATTAAGTGTTAGAAGAGACCTAGAAGAGAATAAAGAGTAGTAAATCACTTAAAATGTTCAAAAATTGTAGAGTCATTAAAATTCAAATATGAGTAGCAAATCTAAAATGAGTCAAGATTAGAGTAAAATTTAGTCTTAATATTATAGCTAGCCTCATTTCTCATAATCATTGATAGGCAATGGCTAAGGCTTTAATACTCTTAATTCACTTACTTTTAACACAGCAACTACAAATATAAACCAATAGAATCCTTTTGGTTAGAACAAACCCTTTGGTAGTATCTCAAACTCTTAGAAGAGAGACTAAATTGAAAATTACAATAATTTCCTGAATAAATGGGGAGGTGTACGTTAGATCTTCAAAATCACAAAAGTACCCGGAAACAGTGCCTACTCTCGAATGTTATAAGAATAACATAACACAGTTGTATTCGATAGGCAACTTGATCCCAAACTTCTCAATCCAGACCTCGTTAATTCTTAAGTGATTGAAAACCTTGAAGAAATTAATAGTCAAAACAATCTTCATGATTATGTGAATTAGGATATCTAAATGAACGAACTCAACGAGAACATAATGCTAATTTAGCAATAGTAATAAGAAGAAGAACTCAATGAAGATCAAATTATTTAACAGGTTGATAATGAATATGGAAATGAAGATGAGATTATTGATCAGCTTTAAAGTGCCACCACCATCAATTAAGCCATGCTCACAGAAACTTAGCAGCAGGCCATTCAATAAATTATTGATTTAGAGCAAGATTATTCCTTCACTGAAAATGAAGTGGCTGATGAGGACAATACTATTTAGCAGTTAGAATAGTCAGAGTATGAGGAGTAGTTCAATTAGTTTAATTAAAATCAAATTTCAGGATAATAATAAAACCCATTTTTACTGCCACAAAACAACGGCTTTGCTTTGTAGCAGAACTAGAATCATTAGCCACAAATTGAGTTATAAAAAATGATTGATTAGTAGATACTTATTCAGAAATAGCTACAAGAAATTTAAGGAAGAGGCTCAAATCTAAGTTGATAATGCCAAATTTTAATTATTGAGAGTTTACAAGTTATTTGTTCAAAATAGCTTGATTTATTTATGTTTTTATGGATCTTTTAATTTAATTTCATTAACATTATTAAATAGCATCTAATACCCGTCTTTCTTTAGTTAATATTTGTATTTTGCTTGATATGAGAATACGAATAGAGTTATGTGTAAATATTTAATTGTGAATTATAATTTAAATTAAATTAATTTCAATATGAGTTCATCAGACGAAGAAGTAAAGGAAATCCCTCTCCCAAAGAACAGAATCAGATTCTCGGACATGCCCCTTAAGTTCCAAGACAAGGCTATTAGACTTATCGAGTCAGCCTCCTAGAAGCACAAATTCGATAAAGACTTGGCTACATGATTGATATTTACTACTGAGATGGCACGTTATCGTTGGAAAGAGCTTCGCATCTGCTATTACTTATCAAACTAAAGCTAAAGCATAGTTTACTGGAAGGAACAAACAAAACATTCTTAATATTCAAATATTTAAATTATGTTGTGTTGAAATCATAAAAAGATTCATTGCGCTTATTTTGTTTATAAAGACTTGGCTACAGATATTAAGCTTAACCTTGATAAAGATCCACTTCTTGCAGATGATGTATGCGGATGGCACATTATTTTATATTTTTTACTATAAAGCTGTGCTCTTCTTCGACTTACTGGAAGGAACTATAATGATTTATTGCTTAATATTCAAAACACAATGAGAGAGGGAAGCATATGCAAATAATAAGGAAGTGTGTTATATAAGCTTATATTAATAAATGCAGGAAATTTTATACAGACAATAAATATTGATTGGAGCGTTATCATGTTTATCATTATTTATTCAATTATTTAATTTCCCTTGTAATATATTTCAAATTATAAAAACATTTGTGAATTTCTATTTTTGTGTGAAAACATAAATTCTTATACTTCAAGAAAAATTTCTTTCATAAAAAATGAGAAATGATAGAATAGAATACTCAAAAATTATTAAATAACTATTTATATATAAATTTGATTTAACCAACTATATAACTTCAGATTCAGTGTTATTAATTTAATATCTAACTAAAAATATCAGGGTTAAACTCTTAAAGGACTCTGGCATCTTTTAGTAAAGTGTCAGCTTCTACAATACTTTAATCATAGTTATAACCAATTGAATTAAAATCATCAAAATCATTGTTATTTTACTATTGTTTGAGATTATATCTATTATGAGTAGCTTTTTATTCTTAGTGAAATTCAAGGTCACTTGTTTTTGTTACAAAAGCATTGCTGTCAAATTGATTTAAGCTACTCTGTATATTTACATTATTTCTTTAGTTATGTGAAGAAGGGCCGCCTGATTTATAATTATCACTGCTCTATGAATGCTAATCAAAATGATTGCTCACCGAAATATTTTCATCTTGCTCAACGTTTTATATAAAGTCATGGTAAATTTTTAGAACGCTTTTAGTGTTAGAATTATTGATGTTTTCTGAGTTCTTCATTACTGCATCAAGAATTCTTTTTCTCCTATATCCACTTAAAAATAGCTAGAAGGGTATATTAGGGTTTTCTTGAGATTTCAAATTTCCGCTTGTTAAATTCTTGAAAAAGTTGAATATCTTTTGGTCTTAACCTTCGTCAACATTTTAAACTTCAATTGACTTCTTCACTTTTTAATAAGGGTCTCTGGAGCGTATAGAGTTCACAACTGATGGCTGCTCCAAAATTTAAGAATTTTCTTTATTTAACTAATTTACTCTTGTTGTTTTATTCTTAGCAAGTGGTGGAAGAGTATTTTTCCTTGTAATTCTAGTGACGATTCTTATGTCTCTCTAGCTCTAGGCACTTATATTTTCTCTATCTAATGTTTTCTTGAATTACTGATTGTCCAAGGTAGCTGTGTGTGATCGGTCTTTTTCTTACTTTTATTCTTTCAAACTAAGTTTACCTTACGCACCTTTAATAATAGTTAGAAATTCATCGAACTCAATCTACCCACTTTTATCTTCATCAACTGAATCCATGATGTGCTATACTTCTTCTCTTGTTTTACAGAGGCCTAATGATATCAATGGTTGTTCAAGCTCTTCTAGACCAATGCTACCTATTTAAAATAATTGAAAAGGATTATGTTGAAACTTACCTGATCCATCTGTATCAAGCTCTTTGAAGTATTTTCTTAGTTTTTAAAGTTCCTCACTAGTGAAAACAACAAAATTTGATTTTCCATGTTTATCAAGCCATTGTCTCTTTGTAGATTCAGGCTTAGAAAAGTAAATCTATTTTGGCAATGCATAATTATTGCTCTACTTCCTCTAATTTTGAAAATCTGTTTTATCTTTTAGAATATTTATTGATGTTTCTCCTGCTTTCGAAAGACTATTATGAATTGCCGCTCTATAATCTCTATGAGCTGTCGAATGACCCTCCACTCAAATTATAACTGCCTCTAGCTTTGTTTACTTAATCATTCAGTACTCTTAAATTTAAATGTGAACAGGTGTTGGTTAAAATTTTAGGATTTTCTAGACTATTTTCATTTAGGTTTATGGTTTCCAAGTTTTCCTATTACGCTCTTTGATTATTTAGGTATGCAAAACCATGACCATGAATTTCCCTCTTGGTTGTTTGTTAAGTCTGGGGTTTTTATAAAGTTATGTTAAGATTAAGCAAATTATGATTGAGAGATTTCACTCTATGGTTTAGAGAAGATGTAGTAGGCTTTGTTAATCTCTCTGTTCTAAGTTTGTTAACATTAACTTCAATAAATTTGTTAGAAATTTAATTGAGATAAGTTTAGATCTGTAGGCTTAAGATAGGTTAGACTTAATTCTAACAGCATCTTGATCAATACTCTAATTAGTATTGCTATCGAAATATCTCTCATTTATTCTCTTATCCATAAACAATTGAGAATCAAAGCCTTCATTTCTACTGCTGCATTTCGATTCCACTACTCTTATAGGTTTATGTGAAATTTCATAAGACAGTCCAAATATTGGTTTGCCAGTGAGATGCGATTTCTTCATATTCAGTATTTATTTAAAATTTAAATTTTATTCGTTTTTATTAAATTAAGTTTAATTTCAAACTCATCGATAATAAATAGTTCTTTTGATAAAATTAAGAAATAAAAAACTCATCCGTTTCCTTGAGCTATATCAATAATAGTGATTATCACTGAAGTATAGCCAATCAAAGATAGAGTAGTGAAGAATCATAATAATTCAAATAAATAAAGAAATTAAAAATTTTACTAAAAGTAAATAAAGAAAATACTTGATCATTTTTTGGTAATCGTTTATTATATTATTACCAGATCTCAAGTATAGTGGTTCTTTTATAAAATTTATTTTATTTTACAAATAATTTTTCCTTAATTATAAACTATTTTATAATTCTTTCAACTTAAAATTAAATATGATTTTGACACTTGACTTTAATATTGTTTACTTGTTTATTTTATAAAATTCATGATGAATATTGTGTAGAATAAGTTAATGCCCTAATACCATCGCTTATTACTCAAATTATTCCAGCAGACTAAAGGAACAAGATAGCACATATTTACCGAACTAAATCCAAAAAAAGTTAACGATTATTATTTTATAGAAATTATATTAAATTATTTATGTAAGAGCAAATACGAATAGTGCATTTTAAATCCACCTGTTATAGATATAGCACTATGAATTTTTGGGAAAACAATCGATAAAATGCATGTACATGCACAAAAGATGACGGTGCAAATTATATTCCTAAATAATGATGAAAACATAAATTAATCTTACAGTTTGTTTGAGACATTTAGTGAGCCAGTTATCATGTAGTTCACTGTATTTTTGAATGGGAAATAGTTAGCAGGACTTGAAACAAGGACAACTAATATTACAGCAATGCATGAAATAGTCATAGAGTAATCTTTTGTCCAACCTGGCACTAGAGGTCTCGCAATTACAAGGTCTGGTGTCAAGTTGAAAGTAGAGAAGTATCCCACCAGAGCAATTGAACAGTAAAATATACAATCAACAAGCAGACTTCTCCCAATAACCTTCATCATTCTTCTCTCATTTGGATTTACAAGCTCAGAGTAGATAGGCAGAATAGAAGCTTGGCAAGTGAAAGAAAAGAAAGTAATTGAGCACCCAGAAAAGAAGTTTTTGTTTAAGCTGAAGTATACAAAAGTATCGGGGTTATAGAAAGCAGACCAATATTCAGGGAGTTCAACTATCATGACAATTAAGGTATATAAGATTGCTGCTATGGAAACAATTGAGATATATCTCAAGGCGGCCATCGACTTTGCAAGTGAAAGTGGAAAAATTATGCATACTGTAGTAATGACTGCTTAAACAGATTTAAAAGTAGTTATTCCTTCTCCTGGGTCTCCAGTAACTGAGGGAGAAAGACCGAAGTTATTGCAGCAAATAACAAACAACTTAGTTACTAAAGAAATGATATAAAAATAAACTCTAATACTTACTAATAATTTGATAAGAAACACAAGCACCAAACATAAAAGATAGAATACTGATTTGGAGTAATATTGTCAATGGTTTCCCGCCAGCAAGTTAAGCAAGCTCAGAGAAATTTTTGCAGTTTGTATCGATTGATCTCACCAAGATCATATGCATACTCCAGTATCCTGATATAGCTCCTACTAAAATTAGAATAGTCCCTAGAATCCATCCATTTTGAGCCAATACATAAGGCAATGATAAAACTCCAGCTCCAATTGCCACAGCACAAAGCGCAAAAATACTTCCTCTTATACTGCCTTGTTTCATAGGTCCAAAAGCTTTTTGCCATCCTGTTCTTCTTGTGTTAAAGGGACTCATTGGGTTATCTCTTTAATCTCGAATAATTTCGGGGCTCTGAGGAAGCTTCTAAGAGTTATCTCCAAGGTAAAGAGCTGTTTCATCAGTTTCTCTGCCGCTAGTTTTGTTAATGCGTTGGCTTTAATATTATTCTTAAACAATATCGTTTTAATCATAAAGAAAGGATTATGATTCTTATGGAATAGTCTACTTATCCATTATTAATTCTATTAGATTATGTTTTTTTATTTTAGCTTTATTGCTTATTAATTTAGTGATTAATTATTGAATGCCCTTAATTAACAAAAAATTGAGTTAAAATTAAAATATAATCAAAGCCTTTAATTTGAACCTTATTAAGAATTAGTTTTCTAATAATTTTATCATATTTTTGCATGGTATAGCTTGAAATCAGTCACACATAAATAATCTTTGTCCTTCTTGTAAGATTCTTAACTAATCCTTATTTTTTTTAGAACTATTTGAAGGAAAATGACTTAAAGGAATCATACTAGAAATTAGAATAAGAGTCGGGGATTTCACTCTATAAATCCTCAAAAGAGACTAAGCTACTAAAATCTTATATAATTAACGGGTATTGGGATACTTTATTTGACCAACTTAAATCTCAAAAAATTAGTAAAAATGAGCTTATTGAAGTCCAACTGCAAATTTAATTTCAGAAATTTTGCGAAATACTAATGAGCTTAGATGGATTTGACAAGAAACAATTGAATGAGTGAATATATATCATCAAAGGTCTAAATATAGAACTTGAAAAGAATTACTCTAATAATTTGAAATAGCAGAACTCTGATAAGAATGTTCTTTCACAGCCAGCTCATGTTGTATAGTTACTTGATTAGTATGCAAAACAGATAGAAGAGATCGGAGATTATGAAAATTATAAAAACAAGCTTATTGGTTAAAATTGGACTATAGATACAAGTAGGGAAGCTATATACAGAAATTTAATCGAGAAATTGTCTAAATCTAACTAATTATATAAGAAACAGAAAATGGTTGTTGAGGAAAATAGACTCGTAAAATTATTTTAGGGTTAAAGTAATATATTCTATAGTGATTTAATGATAGCCTTTTGCATTTATCCCTAAAATTAATGAAAGATGCAGTATCATATTAGTATCTAGTCGCTAAATCAAGAGGAGATAAAACTATACTTCGTTTTGACCCAATAAAATAATCTAATGAAGTGAGTTTAGTTAAAGATCTAGTAAAAATTGAAACTCAACTCTAATTCAAAGAAGAGAATCTAGGCGAAGTAACTATTTAAATGAGACAGTAAAGTTTCAAAGATCAAATAGAAGAATAAAATGGCAGTGAAAAAGGGGTGAATGGATAAGAGAGGAGATTTTAAATAAAAATGCATCATAATGACTTATAATAAAATAACAGTCAAATGTTCAGTGACTAGGATGTCGACGAGAACTATTTTAGCGAATTTTAAGCGACAGATACTGCTCTTAAAAGCACTTTTCATATTTAAGCACAAAATTAGTAGAAGCAAATTTTAAATTAGGATGCTAAAGAGTTGAAAGTACAAAAGAAATAGGTTCCTGAAGAAATTGAAAATAAAAATAAGTAAAAACCTTAAGGAAAGTAGGAATTTTAAGAAATAAAGTCAACCTAAGTATCAATAAAGAATAATAATCAAGACTTCACTACATCCTTTAAAAAGAAATTTGGAAATAAATTCAGTGAAGATTAAACTCTAAACGATTAAAAAACTTAATAATAAGTATTTAAAACCTAAACCATAAAGAATGATAATCTTCAAAACTAAAATTCTATGAATTAATTGTCTCAATATTCAACAATGACTTCACCTGTGTATATTATCTAAAAAGAGAGTATGGAAATGAGAGAGAATTATCACCAATAACAAGTTAAGAAATAGGTACCACAATCTCAATAAGTTTAAAACAACAATTTTAAGACTTTTTAGAATAGTTAAATAGGCCAAGAAAGTAAAAACTTATTAGGTAAGCGAGATTTCTCAAATATTACAAATACTAGTCAGTCTGTGCAATTTCTCAATAATTAAGGTTGTGATAATAATAACTTAGCAAATTCTTAGTTTAACAAGAAAAGATAAGCGATTGATGGAAATTAAATTTAGAGATAATTAAATAACATTTAAAAAGCTGAGCAGATGATATCTTAAAGTGCTGAGCTTCGAGAGGTTTTTTGTGATTCTGATCAAGAATAAATTATGATTGATGATTCTGAGATTTTGAACTCAAGGATTCATACATAACTTTCGCAACATAATGATTGATAAAATATTACACTTGGAGAACATCATGAAATCATGAGGTATCGCTAAGTAGCTGAGTTAAAAGGAGATCGTTATATTCGAAGCTTAGTTATAAATCAAGATGGTGATAAATTTGCACTTGGCACTAACAGTAAAAAAGTAGTTATATGTTAAATACCAAAGCTTAAGCAAGATAATATTTTAATAGTAGATCCATAAAGTAACCAAAGTTTTGCATAAATCAAGATACTTAATGAAATAGATGAGCATCACAAGAGTGGTATTTATTGCGTTGACTGGAGTAATTCATATAATTTGATAGGAACAGGGTCTAATGATAAATCTGTTAAGGTTTGCATTGCTCCGTTTAATTCCAACAGCAATCATCTAAAGAAATCAGAAATGATTGGACATTAGTCTATAGTGAGAAGTGTACTTTTTAATCCTTAAGATTCAAAGTAGATTATGTCTTGTGGAGAAAGTAATCTTAATAAGCATCTTACAGCTAATTTTTATAGAGGACCCTGATTTAAAGCTTTGGAGTTGTGATACATCACAGAATATTTTTAATTTAGAGGGACATGAGACTGGCATAATTTGTGCAAAAGCTTCATATGATAAAAGCTAAGTTATAACTGTGGGAGCTGATTAAAGAGTAATGATTTGGGATGTGAGGTAACGAAAAAGAATAGATTCAATAAGCAATTCCGTTAATATGAGTGGAATGCTTGACTTAGCTATCAATAATGAAGGTAAGTTAAGAAATTTGTAATATTTTATATTATTTAGACCAGGCTTTTGTTGCACACTCTGATGGTAGTTTGTCAATTTGGGATCTTAAAAGTAGAAAGTTAATACGAAGTTAGCTATAAATTCATAGAAAAGATACTGACGCAAGATCGCTTTCATTCTCGCCAGACTTCAAATATCTTGCAACAACTGGCTTTGACTCTAAGTTTTATAATAATTTACACTTAAATTGTTAATATCTAAATTTATTATACATCTATGACACACAAAGCCTATTACAAGAATAGAATAGTGTTCTCAATCCAATAATAAGTTTTGATGTATTTAAGAAGGGATTGTAAGTAAAATGGCACCCTAAAAAACCAATAATTTTAACTTCATCTGGAGATTTATTAATTAAAATGTTTAGCAATATGACTCTAGAGTAATGAAGACTTAACTTTTAAATAATTAATTTAATTACTTTAGTTTTAAACCTTCTATCTTATTATATCAAGTAAGATTCTTTGAATTGAGAAAGTAATTAATAATACAATAAATCAGTATTCAACAGCAATATATCCCTATGAATCCTTGATCTTTTATTTAATTTGAATATCATCATCTTCAAAAATCATTAACCCATTATTGCTCTTCCTTTGATTTCTTGTATTATTTGTTTTTGAGTTTCTTCTCTCTTTATCTCTTTATTGTTTAAGCTTAGCTTTTTCAATAACTTCCTTAATTGAAGTATTGAGCAGCCTGATTGCAGTCTCGTTTCTCCAAGCAATCTCATTTGGATGGAGGTAGGCGTCCTTAATGATTTATCTGTGAATCATGCTTGTTATCTCTTTATCGTGTACCTTACGTTTCAAACTCATAATTCGCATTAGTTTACGTTTAAATGAATGTAAAATTATATTTTTTTAATATTAATAGTAAGATTATAAATATAGTGCTAAAGTTAGATGCTAATAAGGATTTTCAATAAAAATTTCCTAATCTAACTAACCTTTTTAAAGATATATGATATTGATTCACCTAAAAAATGATAGCTAAAATAACAGCTTTACAGAAAATTAAATTATAAAAATAAAGAGCAATATGTTTTTTATATTAAGATAGAGAATAGATGTTAACTCTGAATTTTAAAAAAAAATTATTTATTTTAACTAACTTATAATTCTTTAATACACTCAAGTAATTTATTTCATTGAATATAATATATATTCTGCTTTATTTTATTCGGGATATATAGAAGAAAAATTTAATATGAAAGAATAGCTTTATAATTGTGCAAATGAAATTAGTCCTATAATATAAATCAAAGAATTTTAAAGAATCATATTTTTAAAAAAAACAACCTAATACAAATTTCAACAAATTTAAATAAATATACAAGAAAATTCAATAAAATATAGGGGGTTAAATTGTAAGTAATTTATATTATAAAGTTAAAATAATTCAATTTTACACAAACTTAGTCTGATAGGAGTACTGGAATAAATATGTAAATTGTTTTTCACATTTTGTTAATAAGTATAGAGATTAAAATTTTTTATGAATTGCTTTTTAAAAATTTATTTGTAATTAATAAATTAATGAATTTTTTAATAAATAATGTTATAATTGGACATTAAAATTATATTTTTATTTAGAATCTGAGAAAACAATAAATTATAATAATGTCTAAATATATTTTTGCAAAATTGGATTAAACTATATGATTTTCCTATATTGAAATTTCTTAACTTTTTTTATTTAAGCTTTAATCAGATTACTGATTTTTAATTCTGTGATTCGATTTTTAATTATAAAAATTATTAATAAAAATTTAATGTGAGCTTATGAGTAAGAAGATCGCGAGAGTTTATTTGGATTGTTACTTCAACCTTAATGCTATAGTTTCCCTATTAGGGTAGCGACATGGACTCTCATTTTATCTAAATCTTTCAATTCTTCTTCTACTGAAAGAGTTCTAGGCTTAGCAACATACTAAAGATAAAGAGCATTGACTTTTTCATAATCAGTAGTAGCCGCTCTCAATATGAATGCCTTAGTCTATTCATCGCAGCTGGCAAGAATATCAAGTGTAAGAGCAGTATTACTAGCTAGATAAACATCTCTCAATCTCTTTGTGAGCTAACACTCAGTAAATTAATTAATAATGGTGAAATCCAATATTATTTTGAGTTTAATGCTTAGTTTTGTCGAAGACTTTTTCATTTTTTACTTTGCCAACCAATCATACACTTTGCTTCCAGCAAGCTTGTAAGCATACACCTTATTCTCCATCATTATGTCCTGAGCACTGAGCCCTTATATAGTTTGAAGAATGAAGTCACTCAGCTGCCTGTTTCTGTCTGGGCTTTAAAGTTTTAGCAAGTCGTCTGCCCTATCCTTGATCTCTTAAACTTTTAGCACTAAATAATCCTATTATTGCAAATAAGTACTTACTCTCATTAAGCTAGTCAAATCTTATCTTACTTTCTTCATCTTCTTCTCTTGGCTATGCTCTCAACTGGTTATCATCTCTCACTAAGACCAGTGAGGATCCATCATCCAAATCAACCTGGATTCTCTGGTCCATTATTAAGAAATATATTTATGAATTGTAATTAATCCAAACATTTAATCTAATTATGATTTCTATGCTCCAAAATTTAATTTAATGGTTAATGTGTAGTGAGCATTTTATATAATTCATTAAATAAAATTTTGTTTCTCACAGAATTCAATTATTTTTGTAAATAATAATTAATTATTAAATTCACTATATCTTTGAAATGCATATCTTGAAAATATCCTAATACTCTCTTAATTGAAAATGTTGAGTATTGAAAGAATATATTTGGTTTTAAAAATAACTAAAAGCTAATGCTAAAAATGATTCAGTTTTATTAAAATTATAACAACAATCATTAATACTTTAATGAAATGGCTTATTATAATTAAAAGGTAAAAGCTTTATTTTCTCTTGAAAGAAGAAATTTCAAACATATACTAAATTATCAGGAGCATTAGGTAAAAAACAATATCTGGGTAAGAGATATTACAATAATCTCCCAATGAAGTTATATTTGAATCAATATTTTGGTTAAAAGAGAATAGATACTTATCATAAATCTATTTCTTAATGTAATTTTGCAATTTAATTGTATATGAATAATAATAATAATAATAAGGTTATATAATACCTCTGATTAAAAGTGTTCATTTCTCCAAGCAATCTCATTTGGATGGAGGTAGGCGTCCTTAATGATTTATCTGTGAATCATGCTTGTTATCTCTTTATCGTGTACCTTACGTTTCAAACTCATTATTCGCATCAGTTTACGTTTAGTATTTGCCTATTCTACACTGTCGTCAGAATCAGAGCTATCTTCATTGATATTTTCGTTGTTTTATTTGCTCTTTTTTGTGAATTTGTAGTTATCTGAATTAAGTACCTCAGCAAAAGCTTCTCTAAGTTCTCTTATAGACAACAATTTATAAGAAACTATGAACAAAAGCTCTCCAATGATTAGAATAATTGACGAAATAAGAAAATCCTGGCCAAATATACTTGTAAATAGCCCACACATAATAACTTAGAAGAGTATTAATGCGAAGATTGTATATCTAATAATTGCTCTTCCAAGGACCCCATTAGATTGAAACTCAGTTTAGTACACATACATGAAATTGTACTTATCGACAATGTATCTAATCGCAAAGTATAAAAAGCCAAAGAGAGGTATCAAAGGGACACTTGCTGAAAATATCATAACTATCACGAAAACAGACACACTAAAAGCTAAATGATAACCAACGTCAAAATACCAATTGTCCTTATGTGATTATTGTTAAGATTTGGGAATTTTATGTTTTCTTTGTTTGAACAACCTTCTGCAGGAGAGATAAATTTGGTGTGGTGCATCTAGCAACTGGAAAATGTTGGTTATGAAAGTCTATAAATTAATAACATTTATAAAGTGCACTGGATTATATATCTGAGAAAGAATTCAGAAGTCCTAAGGAACTTCCTGGATAACTCCAGTTAAAAATCAGTTAAATCCTCTTTGGCAACATGCACTAGGAACCCCTCGATTGTAGTAGTTTACGTTATTGGAATGAACACTGTGTTGATCAATATGAAAACTAATTGTAATATGAATAAATTCATAGATCAATAATAAATTGCTTGAACAAGTTTGATCTGTGTCTTTATGATTTAGACTCGATTTCTTCATAGTAACTGGTCATGTCAACGAGAGTGGGTATAAATACTTGATTGAAGACAAATAAAATGAGTGGTGTGAGGGAGTAAACAATCAAAGTGCTTAAGAAACTGCCTTCAGTCTATTGTTTCTGGAAATACATAACAAGTGGCTCCATTGAGTTTAAAATCTAAGTCAAAGTTAATATATTTTTGTTAAAACTTACTGATAGAGGGGAGATAAGGACAACTGTTAGGAAGAATATCATAAAATTGATCATAATAGTTTTAAAGAGTCTCAAACTTGTCTTTTTGTTCAATTTCTCCCAATAAATGTCTGATGGACAAGGTGCAAATTCAAAGTTCCAGTCCTATATCAATGTTAAACTACTTTAAGATATACACCTACCTAAACGTGATATTTATTGTAAACAAACTAATTTGCTGTCTTAATTTCTCTCTTAATTAAACCAAGTTCTCTAACGAGTTTAGTAACCAAAGTTGCTTTTGTTAAGGATATAAAAGCAACTCCAGTATTATACTTTCCAAAGTTTTGCCTTGTTTGTGCTAACTATTGCTTAGTATACAGAAGCTTTTGTGCGTAGTAATCTTTCAAAGGGGTGGTTTGTTGGTAGCAACATAACACTCCTTCTTTCTTCCTTGGTATTAATCCTTCTTATGTGTATAAACTTAATTTCAATCATAGGAGTGAAAATTTAAGAGAGTATTAATTGTCAATCGTTTGATTTAACTTCTGCATCTTTTCATACTTTAAACTTGATTAAAATTGTTTAAGATTATTAATATAAAATATTATACCTAATTAGGATTTTTAATAACTAATATCATACTTACTTAAAAACTTAATTGTAGGGTTTAATTCTTAGTAATATTCCTTTTGCTATTAGTGATACTCCTATTTCTTAATCAGCTGTATTATATTGTTCATATCAGAGACCACATGAACACTTATAAGATCCCTTTCTAGCAGTTCCCTAAATATTTGATTGAGTTTAAACTGAGCTTCTCTTTAGCTTATTTCTTTGTTCAACCCTCTAAGCAACAAAGTGTTCATGGCTATTTACTGTTCTGACAGTTCTTATTCCTTTTACTCATTTGATATATCAAATATGATTATGATGAAATAAAGACACTTAGTAATACTTTAATGATATATTGAGGCTCTTGCGAGCATAGTCAAAGTAGTAAATGAAGACATGGCCCATGACAGAGTATAAAACTGTGCACAAGAACACAATCCAAATCAATTCCTATCTGTCCTAAGCATTAATCAGTGTCAATCTTTCAAGTGTTGTTATTGTTTAGATTTTTGACTTTTTATCAGTTGGTGTGGAAGAAGTCACAAATAATGGCAGTAGAATCATGTTACTGCAAATAGCGACTAAATCAGAAACATTTAGTTTAATGAAATCAGTAAGGACTATATGGTTATTGAACTTACTGAATAGAAAGAAAATAGAACTGTACTTGAGATATATCAAGTAGAGTGCGGCATCAATCCCACAAACATGCTTAACTTCAACATCACTAATATTCCAAATGTTTATTATCCAACCAAATCTGCTAAGAATTATTTTGTTTTAGGTGTGCTTATTTTCAAATAATAAGTCTTTTCTTTAAAAAGCACTCTTCTGCACTTCTGACTTGCTTAATTGCTCTATCACTATTAAAAAAAGGATGAAATTAAGAGTTTATGATTACCTCTATCATTCAATAATTTGGCTTGTTTATTTGAAATTAAAGGTTCATGAAGATCGCTACTATGATTTATACAAATTTATGCGTTTTGCACTATTTAAAACAAAGTTTTATATGAATAATATAATTTGTTATGATTAACATCAATATGACTTTCATCTTTCTACTCAGGAGTAAGTGATTTCTTATAAACCTGCTTATCAATCATCTACTATTAGTCTAGTAATCCAATTTGGAGTTGCTATTTCTTTTTGGATTTATCACCTCTAAATTTTCTTATGATTTCGAATAGAATCATAGTTATCACCAGGAAAATTAAATTGAGAGCGATTAACACTATCACTGATGAAGAAGAGACGTCCATTAACAAAATACTCTAATATATTTATATATAAATCAGGTATACTATTTCAAATATAAACTGTCTTTGGATGAGAATTATGGCACTTAAATACTGATGATTTTAATCAAATAAATACATTTTAATTAAGTGATAGGATTTCCTTGTTTGAAATTAAACATATATCTCTGCTTGATTGTTTGAATATTCATCTCACTTCATAATTAATTTTAGATTCCATTATTGGCTGATACTACTCAATCACTCATTCTATTTTGGAATTTATCGAGAGCATTCTGGAACTTCTCACCGAGGACATCGCTCATCTTGCTTATTCTCTTCAATCCATGCTTCAATACTTTCTTTGTGTCTCCACACTTAGGTGCTACTTGGAGTCTCACGTTCATTATTGGCTCACTAGGATGTGGAACTGAATATGCACAGAATTCAACCATATTTTATATAAATAAACCCCAAAACCCCTCCCTAACTATGAATAATTTATGAATTCAACCTGATTATTCTTGATGATAACATTTCTAAGTAGGTTGCCAAGAGTATGATCTTCATTTAGGAATGAATAAGTGGCATTAGTGTTGTCACCATCTGCTCTTTACACTTACAATTTAGGTCTATTCTGTTGGTTGTTGTCGTTTCTCATATTATTACCAAATCTGTCGTCATCTGATTCCATATCAATATCATTTTGGTATTGAGACTGCTTAGTGTCTTCTTATTGTTGTTATTTAGGGGGTTGTTGGGTTTTGCGTGCTGAAGAACTCATTTTTATTATTTAAAGTATATTTAATATAATTGTGATGTAATTGAATTCCAATATATATTTTATTTATTCAATCACATTATAGTAATGATAGAAGTTTATAACAAATGGATGACTGATAAGATTTAAGAAATTAATAACAATAATTGAAAATAAATATTAACTGTCATGTAGCATTATTAGTACTACTATTATTTGATTGTTATTGTTACATTTACTAATTTTATAGCTATTATTATTATTATTGCTAAACATTCCTTCTCCAAATATCATGAAAGCTTCTACTTTAATATTAGTTATTGTTTGAGGCATTTTGTATATTATTTTGCAGCTATGGATTTATGCTACTGTTTGCTGCAGTTATGGAATTTGGGTTGAAAGAAGTGTCTGTAGTCTAAAGACCTCGCTTTAGATTTTCATCGTCTGAGCTATCGGAAGAGTCGCTATCGCTGTCACTATCACTCAAGATTTTCTTGCTTAAATCTTGTGGATTGTTATTAGGTATCGGAGGATTTATAGGAAAATTGCTTGAAGGCTATTAATTTTAGAAGTTTCTATATGGCTACATCAAAGCTTATGCTGTTTACCTTGGAGGAGGTAATTATGGTTAGGGAAATTAGCGATTTAAGTTATTTTACTATGGATTCATGTTCTATGGATTCATGTTATTTTACACTGGTTGATTCAAGTTTGGCTTTTTCTTGGGCCTGCTTTTTTAAAGTTTACCTTTCACATATCGCTCCAAATTTCTTTAAGTAATTGCTGGTAAGCTTGATATACTAAATTGTAGCTCACCGTTTACTACCTCCACGCCTGGACCATTCTTAATTATTTCATAAATGCCAATTTAATCTTCAGCTTTCAAAGTCCCAATCAATTATGTTAATGCTGTTTATTCTTCAGTTGTCATAAGGGCATCGGGGCCTTGTGTCTTTTTACTTCTTGATATACTTTGAGGTGGAACACAACTGCCATCATTTTTAGTAGTCCCATTTTTACTGCTAAATTAACCCTTTGAGTTTCTATAGATAGAAGGATTTAGCTGTGAGCCTGGAGTACTAACTGGCTATATTAAAGTAGACTGATTTCTGTAATGTAAATCTGTAACTTACTTGGTTAGACTTTGCACAGTTTTCTCCAAGTGTTTAAGTTAACTTTACGAATGAGTCTCAGTAGCATTTTAAGAGAGGTTTTAATCGCAAGTAAGAACATCATAAATTGTATCGAATTTCTTTAAGGCTTCTTAACAAAGATTAATGAGGTCTGTATTTCCACTATTTATCTGAATTAATTAATTGAAAGAGCCAATCATTTCTGTTTTAAACTAACTTAAACTCGTGTATTACTAGGAAGCAATTTTCTTCTCAATATTAGAGAATCTATCAAGAAATGCTGGAATATTGTGAAATCGATCTTCCTTTTTTAACAAATTTACTATTTTCAGGCAGTTCTTTTATACTTCACTCTTTATTTTAGTTTGATTGTTACTCACGTTCTTAGCAATTGTTTGAGTGATTTTTTGTTGCTATGGAACTTGCTTCTTGAATCCATTGGATGCTTGAACCTTTTTCTTGTTTTTACTTGACTTATTAACTATTTCATCATCAGAATCTTTATCACTATTTGAGTCAACTAAACTCTCATCATCCTCTTCCTCACTGTCTTCGTTATTGCCACCTTTTTTCTCACTTTCACTCTCATCATCTACTAAATCATCTTCTCCATCGCTGGAATCTGATTAGTCCCTCAATACTTTTGATTTATTAACTGGTTATTGCTATGGTTTCTTTTGATTAGACGATTTATTGGAGGCATGTGATGATATTATTTTTTAAGTAAGTGTCTTTAACTTCGCCCTCTCAGCTAGGGAGGATGATGACACAGATTAACCAGAACTAGATTATCTCCTTGATTTTGATGTGTAACTTGGATCTTCATTGTAATTTTTAGTTTTCTTGTTACTACCCTTCCCAGTCGATCCTTTTTTCTAAAATTAAATTCTTAAATTTGACTAATATAATCTTACATTTTTATTTCTTTTGCTCAAATATTAGAACCTCTGCACAAGTTCCTCCTCAAGTACAAATCTGAAGCCAATTGGTAAAATTTTAGAATTTATATATGCAGCTTAATATGTATTCAACATAAGGAAGCTATCCTGTGAGATTTCACTCTGAAATTTGAACAATTCTGAACTGACTCCACCCCCTCCAGTATTCTGAATTTTCCTTGAATTCTATTGCTATACTTAAATTTTATAATATTATCAATATTACCTACTGAATTTTTGCTATTTTACGTACTATTTTAAACTTATCCCCCTTACTTTGATGAGTTCCTCATTTTCACTTGATTATCACTAATCTCTTTATTTTTAAAATTATAGGTGCATAAGTAACAAATATTATAATGACTAAAAGATGGAATCTTCAAAACATTCACAAATTAAATTCATAAAAATGGGAAAGAATGATTTCTGCAATATATGGTGTTTAAATATTAAAATACACGATTAAAATGTTTGGTTATACTTAGTTTATCTACCTCATACGATTTTGGAAAATTTATATATATAGTAAAGAAAAATGCTTCTTGTTCATTCTATAGCATTAATTGTATTCATAACTTTATCTTTCTTAATTTAGTTAGCATATTGATTGATTTTCTCAAGTTTTAGGTGCTTGTCTTACCACTCTTATGTGCCAATGTTAGGTCCAAGCCCACCCAGCTTTTTGTATTGCTAATTATATTAATTGAGCATGTCTTGGTACTCTGAATAGTTATGTGGCGAGTAATTGTTCTTCTTTTTATTTGAGTTTATCTACTTTACCTGCTCTTCTTACTGCTTAAGTTTAGTTATTTCGAGGGAGTTCAGTTGATTATTAAGTTTATGCTCTAGCTTAAGATTGTTTGCCTTGGCTTTAGTTGGATTTAAAGTCATTTATTTTTAAGCAAAAGTTACATTGAGGTTAATCTCATCAAGTGGGGTAATCTATTGTTAACTTTAAAAGTTTTTAGTTGGTCCATCAGTCAAGCTCTGAGAATTATTTTTCTCTAAGGTTTAGCTAACTCCACTGATTGATTAGAAGTTTCTTCGCTTTGAGTCATGTTTATTATTTTAAGATAAATTAATCAAAATAATAAAATTATAAAAAAATAAGCAATATTTGTTGACTAAAGGTTCAAAATTTAAGAACTTGAGTTGATTCGATATAAAATAACAATTATATAGCATAAAATTTTGTTAAAACTCTTAAATAAATCAAAACCTTAGATGAAGTACTATAAGACTACTTTGTTAATTATAATACTTCTTTAATTTGATTGTAATTTTAAATTCATGCTAATTTATACACTTCCCAGTTAAAAAATAGCCGATTTAATAGAAAAGGTACAGTTAATTTAAAAATTTTCTACCTAAAATGTAGAAATATTTAGTTAAATTTTTGTTAACTTCTTCTATTAATACTATATTTAGTAATATGATTTATTACATCTTTTTAAGCATTTTAGAAGTGTATTTAATGCTTTAATACTTAATTAGATGACTAGTCCTATCTAGGATTAACTAATTACTAAGGTGCTGAGAAAGTTTATTTAGCTTATGCTTGAAATTACTTGCTTTTAAAATTGTTTGTTACTTTTTGAATGTCTGGTAAGCGAGTTGGCATTTGATGTTAGTCTAGCTAGGCGAAATTAGCTGTTTTTTAATGAAAAGAATTGCTATTAGATTGAGGTTCTCTCTCAGAATTGAAAACTTAAGGTTAGCCGTCAAATTTAGTTTTAAATTATTAGAATTAAGCAAAAAGAAAAAAATATGCATAAATTATTAGAACTTTTGATAGAAGGAATCTCCCTTGATGCCACATTAAATGAAAGTTTTATCTGATTAAGGTGAATAAGCCCCACTTGAATATCTATCATAATTCAGACTCATTCTTTGGAAATAAGATTGACTGGTGGGTTATGCTTCACTAAAGACCTCACTTTTATTTAAGTCTTTAGTAATATGAAGTGTAGCCACAATTGGTTGCTATTTTTCATTAAAGCCCTTTAGTCGGTTACCTTTTCTGCCTTAATTGTAATTAAAGACATCGCCCTGCCCATACATTTTCAATGGAGTATCCTGAGTAGATTGGTTTTCTTAAATCAAGGAGCTTGTGTTGAAATCTTAAATACTTTGATCATTTAATTTACTTGAAGGTAAACTGTGAGCAATAGCTGCTACTAATGAAGCTTCTCTTGGCATTGACTTAAGCCTTACTTGCATATTTCTGAATAAAGATTGTTAATTTTTACCCTAATCTTTTATTTTAGTGACATTAGAATCATAACCAGACATGTCGATTGATGCATTCAATGAATGATACTTCTTTTATTTCATTTTTTCAATTTATTAATTTAGACTTACTTCGTTAAGTTGAACATTTTGACTTTGTTTATTGTCTATTAAATCTGATTTAATATTAAATTCTTTTGAGTTATTCCCTTTTCCATGATTATTAATAACTGTTTTATTGTTATTGATTATGGTTAAACTTTGATTTATGACGACAGGTTATACTGTTTCGCTTAAATTTCTGTTGATATTTTTGAGATTTACCTTAATATTTTTGTAATTTGAATCTTGGTCTATTACTGATTGATTGTGATATGACTGATTTATCTAATTTTTGGCTGTTTTCACTTTGGTTAATTAATTGAGAGATTGAAGGTCTACTTAACTTTAATGACTTGTCTAAGATTTATGATCGTTCCTTGTAACTCTCTTTTTCTTTTGTGCATCAATGTTTTAATAGTGCGAATTATACCCATAGTCACTTGTGTTGGCATCACTCTATGAATATATTTATTTCTTCTCAATAGCGTTGAGAGATTATTTAGGACTAGGATTAGCAGAATCTGCTATATCTAAGTTTTAGGATCCACCAACTTTTATGCCATTTTAAATTTTGGTTATTGTAATCACCCCGTTATTAGCTGAGTTTCTCAATTAACCACTTTGATTTAGACTCCCAGGGTTTGGATTTATAACAACATTTTTAAGTTAATAATCGATAGATTTTCTATTTTAGTCAAACTTTTATTTCAAATCATTCCTTTTAATTGGGGATTCATTTGACATTTATTTTGTTTAGTGATTCTTAGATATTGGTTAAGGGCTTTAATCAATTTTATTATTATTTTAATGATAATTCTTGCTGTTTGCTTATATAGAATGAAAAGGGGATACTTAGGTTATTTGACTACTTTAATTTTCTATACTTGCTTTTTTAAAAGATGGCTCTTAAAAACGGTAGGAAATAATTATAATTTTAATTTATATGCAACTTTAAATGTTAACCCCCTTTAAATTTCTTTTTATATGATAACCTTTTTAAAATCTTCTTCTTTTTTATTAATGTTGGTACTCTATAGATTTTATGTATTTTTATGTGCTGATTTTTCGCTTGATTTATTTTAAGGAATTGTGTTTAAATCTTGATTGATAATACTATCTACACCCAGAGGCGTTGCAACTTTTGTAGAAATTTGATTTGAGTCTTAGTGCATCAGATCATTGGATTGTTTTCTTTTATGATCAAACCCACTTTAGTATAATCCATGTGAGGGAAGTGGAGTTATCTCATTTTTATTGGGGTCTATGATATTTCCAGTTTTGTCAATATAACTCTGTTTCCCATTAAATCTCTTCTTAAAATCCATTCTATTTATTTCACAATTAAATATTATCTAATAATGTTATTCACTTTCTATACTGCAATTATTCAAGGGAATTTGCAAATTAAGTTAAAATGAATTGCTGCATTTAAAAAGTGAGATAGATTAAAAAATTTTGTTGTAATTTTTCTTTATTTGCTTTAAATTTTTTAACTGGTATTTAAGCATTCACATTTGAAGGACAAAACCTTTATTTGAGAAATTATCTACTGAGTAAGTAATTAACTTATATAACGTATTATTAAATAAGACCAACTTTGAACTGTCATTTATAAGTCTAATAATTTTATTATTCAAATTTTAGCAATAAGATTGACATCCACCTCATTGAAATATATTTGAGAAGTACTTATGATTTAGAATTATTAAATTGTGTGAATAATTAATGCTTAAAAATAGTTATCAGGCATTGAGGAGAAACCTCATTCCCATCAAATAGCAACAATCATTAAAATTATAATAACTTAAATAGTCGAATCTACTATTCAGAAACTCATAGAGATAGTTTAATACATAATAAGAAGAACCAGTTGCAGTAGAGAGAGAAACTATGGATTATGATGTCTTAATCGTAGGAGGAGGTCCTGCAGGTAATCATCATATTAATCAATGGGAATATTTATGTTAAAAACTTATGCATTATAGGTCTAGCAGCAGCCATTAAATTAAGACAGCTAAGTGCAGAGAAAAATTAAGACATTTCAGTATGTCTCATTGAAAAAGGTTCAAAGATTGGTGCTCATATTCTCTCAGGAAATGTTTTCTAGCCAATCGCTTTGAATGAATTATTGCCAAATTGGAAAGAAGAGGAGGTAAGTTAATTCCTCACATTGTTTAATAAATCAAGATAAATTATCTTATTAAGTCAAATCTTAAAGATTTTTGCTTTTATAGGCTCCTTTGATTACTCCAGTATTAGAAGATAAATTCACTATTTTATTTGAAAAGGGGCATATCAATATCCCTAACCTTTTACTTCCTGCTGCTGTTCATAATACAGGCAACTACATCATCAGTTTGGGTCACTTATGTGAGTGGATGGCTGAGAAAGCTGAGGGTTTAGGTGTTGATGTGCTGCCTGGCATAGCAGGAGATAAAATTCATTACAACTCAGATGGTAGTGTGGGAGGTAAACTTTTACATATATTAAATAAGCTATTTATTGTATTTAACTGTAATTATTTATTTTTGGTCAATATATAAATTTCTGAGAGAGTTTAATAAGTTGAATAGTTATTTAATTCTTTGTTAGTATATAATTATTTCGGTAAGAAAAGGTTTATAGTTACTGGAGACTTTGGCATTGCAAAAGATGGATCATTTAAAGACAATTACTCGCCAGGAATTTAAATAAACGCTAAGCAGACTATTTTCGCAGAGGGGTGCAGAGGTTCCCTGACTGAAAGAGTAAAGCAGCAATTCAAATTGGAAGAACATGCCACTGGCAGGCAACACTACGGGATAGGACTCAAGGAAGTTTGGAGGGTTTCTGAGGATAACCCTTTCTTCAAACCAGGTAGAGTTCAACATACAGTTAACTGGCCACTACCCTCTAATGTATATGGAGGAAGTTTCATGTATCATATGAACCCTAATCTTGTTCACTTAGGCTTAGTAGTGGGATTAGATTATGAAAACCCTTATCTTAACCCTTATGAAGAATTCCAGAAATATAAGACTCATAAAGAAATCAGAAAAGTTCTCGAAGGTGGTGAATGCCTGTCTTATGGAGCAAGAGCTTTGAATGAAGGTGGATATCATGCCATTCCTAAACTTTCTTTCCCAGGAGGTATGCCCATATTTATAATTATTTAATGCTTGCTGGTGACTCTGCAGGTTTTCTTAATGTTTAAAAGATCAAAGGTTCTCATAATGCTATAAAATCAGGAATGATTGCAGCAGAGAGCATTTTCTAGCACATCGAAACAGGAAAGCATCTTGATAGCGTAGAATTGACAGAATATTCATAAAACATTAAGAATTCATGGATTTTGAAGGAACTAAGAGAATCAAGAAACTTTAAAGGTGGTTTTGACTATGGTTTATGGGCTGGATTGGTTCATGGTAAATTAGTCACTATGACAAAAGGTAAAGAACCTTGGACATTCACTCATACAAAAAAAGACAGTTAGAAAACTAAGCCAAAGCAAGAATTCAAACCTATCGATTATCCTAAAAAGGACGGAAAGTTAACATTTGACTTATTAACAAATTTGACAAGAAGTGGAACTAATCATGAGCATGATTAACCATCTCACTTAAAGGTAAATTACAAACGATCTTTATTTTTTAGATTAAAACTGGAATGGAGAATCAAAACCACAAAGTTATTTAAATAGTTTATAATTATATGATTAATTGGGAAATATATAATAATCTTTGTACAGATTATATACTTATCACGTTAGAATTCAAAATATAAAATAAAAATAAAAAATATTTAATTAAATATTTAAACGTATACCAAATAAAAACGAATACTTTTAAATAGCAATATTTTAAAATTGTGATCAATATAATAAAGATTGCTAAAAAGTATTTTCTTGTCAACATGACAACATTTTAAGGTAAGATATATTAATAAAAAATATTTTACATATAAAAGATAAAAATAAAAAGTAATCTCACTCTATTTAACTCTTAATACTGCAAAATAACCTAATTTATTTACAAAACAAATTGTAATTTTTATACTTTTAATGTGCCAGTTGATGTTTCATACAAATAATTTGGAGCTCCTGAGTCAAGATTCTGCCCAGCAAAAGTTTATGAATTTGTTCATGATGAGGTTAAAAACGAACCAAAATTACAAATTAATGCTCAAAATTGCTTGCACTGCAAATGTTGTGCCATAAAAACTCCATAAGAGTATATTGACTGGAATGTCCCCGAGGGAGGAGGTGGTCCCGCATAGTAAGATATTTATAAAATCATTTAATTTGTAGTTCTGGCATGTGAAAGAGGCTAAACGATAAAAATCACTAACTTGTTTGTATTAAATTCGATTATCAATTTATAAATTAAGATATTAATTAAATATGTGTGAGATATAATAAATAATATTAGAAAAAATATGTCATTCAGTCTTAGACAAAAACTCGGCAAGTCACTCCTTTAAGGAAGATCTCAATAATTGGCTGCCAGAGCCCACCCAGGTCAAGGTGCTGTTGTCAACTACACTCAACAAAGTACTTCTATTATTCCTTTTCTAAATTTACAAAATAGACCAAGACTTGACCAACAAGTGGTTAGGAAGACTCAGATTGACTGCCAATACCAATGAAGCCAGAGATAGACTCGGTCAACTCTCTACCCTTCTTGAGTACTTCAACAAGCCATCTCAAAATCAAGGTCTTGCAGTAAGTTTAATCGTAGTGAGTTAATATATTTTAGGCAATCAACTGGAATGAGTGGGAAAACTCCCTTCACACTTCAGGTGTTGTTGGCAAATTGAAGGCAAAGTATGAGGCTTTTATGAAGGCTGAGTATTCAGTTGAGTCTGCTGTCTCACAAATTGGAAACAGAACTGATAAAATGAGACAATTGGAGGTCGCAAATGAGTACAACTTCATGTTATACTTCATTCACTACATGCAACATCTTGACCAACTCGAGACTGTGAGAAATATTGGTGATATGAACGAAATGTCCAACCTTGAAATGCTCCATTTGATGCCAGGTCTTGACACCCTCACCTCAATCAATTACGAAATGGCCAATCTCTCTCCAGAAGATTACAACGAAGATGGTATTTACACTAGAGTTGTTACCTAATTCTCATGGGGTACCAGATACATTCCACCCTTTTCTCACTCATCTGATGCTCTCAATGCCGTCGTTGCTACTATGGCCAAGCTTGGTAAGTGAGCAATAAATCAAAAGCAAACGTTAGGTATGTATGTACCATACTTTGCAAATACGAGAATAATACTCATAATTCTCTTTATTTAAAAAAATAAATTACAAATATTCTCAAATTGAAGCTAAACTAATCAGTTGATTTATCAAAGTAGTTAAAATAGGAAAAATAATTCAATCATCTCATTTCTTTGTTTGTTGGATGACTATTTCTTTGGAACTGTGTTTAACAACCTTACTGTAATTGCCATATCCAGCTTGAGCATGCATCATAAATTAAATTTGACCTGGCTTTACAACTTTCTTAACAATTGGTCCTTTAGAGCTGAATGTCATATTTTCTGAGAAGCTGAGATCAAGCATAACTTCAATAGAAAAATCCTTTATATTTCTAATTCCAAAGGTATAGCTGTTTGAGCCTGGTGAGAATAATGAAATAACCTGATATTGATCGGAAGAAGCCTCTTCAATGCCATATTAAGCCAAGTTCATTTCAGTAACTTTAGAATCCATATCAGTTCCCATAGAGTCTTTGATAATTACATTAATGGTTTCTTCCCCTTCTAATGGTCTACTATGTATTTGGATGTTGAAGATTCTTGATCTTAAGCTGTAAAGATCTCTATCATAGCCTAATCTATCTATCCAAACCCAAATTAAAATTAATTTACTAATATAGTTAATTGCTGCTTCACCTTCATTTACAATTTGTGCTTTCCACCAGTCAAAGAAGCCTCTCAAAGTCAAGCCATCTTCATATGAATTATATTTGGTTAGAATTTCAGATTTATAAGCAATTTCATCTTTTAGAGCTGCCTTTCCAATCGTTTCCAAAATTCCATTGAATTCTCTAAATGGTACTGTATTCTTTCCTAGTAAATCGAGCTTTGTAAATAAATCTTTCAATGTCGATGTGAATAGTGGGTTAAAGTTGCCCTAATTATCAACTAATTTAATTGATTCGACTTCTGCACCGTCTGGTCTTCTGAGTAAACAGCCTGTGGTTCTTGGGACTACTACATATTAACCTTCCTCTAAAATTAATTCACATTCATTGGTTCTTTGAATTAAGTAGTCAGTTGATGTGAGTAATGTTGATCCCTCTTCTTTGTTAATCTGCATTACAATAAATAGAAACATAAGTAATAAAACTATGTGCCTGATATTGTACTTGGAGTCCAAGATCGATATAAGGTCTTTTTGGCAAAACTCCAGATATGTTTTCATCTTCTTAATTAAGTGAAATTATGATATGAGATTTAGTTGGAACTTCAAGAGCATAAATCCATTTGGATTATACTTATTCAGAAGTGATATTTTCATGATCTGGCACTCTCATCATACGCCCTCTTGTTCTAACCTCATTCCAGTTTCTAGTTTTGCATACATCAATATTGTCAAATTACTCAACAAAATCTTTAAAGCTCATCCAAAAACTTCCAGTATTTTAGGAAAAATCAGGCTTTAACTAATCTTTCATGTCTTTAGTCCAAAGCTAACTATAATTTCCCCAATCTCCTCTCCATTCAAAAGAAGACCAAGGATTTCTTATTTGCAATAGTTTATGACCTTCTAATTCTTTGACTTGAATTATAGCAAGTGAAATACCTGCTGGAATTAATTTTGAAGAGTAAGTGTTGCTTGAAAATTCAGCAGGATTGGATCTTCCACTCAAAATATACCCTTCATCATTATAGTATTGAACTAAACTCCAAAGTTTACCAGTAACATAGAGTTCTTTCACTTTTTGCTCATTAAATGACATTGGCAGAGTTGGGAACCCAGTTAAATCTTGAAGTGCTTAATAACTAAGACTTTTTGTTAGGTTTTAATATCCTCCTCGAACTTTTGCGAAAGCTTTCTCGAGTAAAGAAACCCAAAGCTCATTCTAATGGCAACTACTGAAAATTGGACCTCCATTTGGATAGCATGGAATGTAGTCATCAACAATGACGCTTTGCCATTCTCCATTTATGCATAATTTCATTTCATAAATTCCCATGTCATTAATGTGCTTTGTTACAAATATTCTTTCTAATAAAGCTGGTCTCTCTGCTAATATTCCGAAAGCATTCAATAGCCATTGATTATTTAATTGACCTGATTTAATGTCACTACAATCGAAATATAAAATTCAATGAATGATTTCTATTTTTATAGGTGATAGAGATGAATAAACTTGTGGTTCAAGTAAACCTTTTGATGCATCAACAGTCATGAATTCCTTTGGTCTTCTCCAGTGAATTACTCTGTCATATGCTAATCCTTTTGATATACTAAAATGATTTAAAGATTTTTAAATTTAAAGTTACTCTTATATTGATTAATCAGTGGGAGGGAAATTAACATCGATAAAATTTGCATTAGGCCCTTGCTCACTCAACTTTTCTCTGATTTATACGAGAGTTGCATTGGCGATTGGAAAATCTTTCCAGTAAAGCTCGCTTTTCAAGATTTCTCTTTCTAAATGAACTACTGATAGCTTAATTAGATTCTTTTGATCTGCAATACTAGGACTTCTCTTTTGGAGTCTAAATTATTTATATATATTGGGAAAAGGAATGTTAATTACAGAACTTTGCAAGAGTTTCCCCAGTTGTCCTCATAGGCTCTAACCACAGCCACAGTCTCCTGAGTCATAGGTTTAATAGTAGCTGAAGCTTTCAAGTCATTAGAGTTCTCCACTTAAATGTGAAATCCTTCACTGAAGTCTAAAGTGACATCTACAATTGACACTTCTTTTACTTCAACCTAGAGCAAAGGTTTAACTTTATTAGGAACTTACTGAATAAATGTAAACAGTATGAGCGTTGTCTGTTGCTTGAGTGTCCATTTTCTTAATAATTAAGAAGACATTCTCAGCTATTTCTTGGGTGGTTGTGGCCATATTTAACATTTTGTAATATAAATATCTTTATCACAATTTTTATTTTATTTGTATCATTCAAACTAATCTACCGTATACCACTTTCAAATCAAAAATACTTTACATTCAATTTTATCTTAGATCTTCAATTCTCTTGAGGAAATCTTCTCCTTACTTGCGCATTTTAGAATTTGGTGACATACTTCTATCTCTAATATTTCTCTCTGATGTTAAAAGAGACATGACAGGACCCACTCGACCTCCACCGCCAACTTTCCTCTCTTCACTGGCTCCATTTCTTGTTCTACTAGTCGATTGGTTTATTCCAGATTAAATCCATTGTTTCATTTGAACAGCTAACTACTCCACGTAGTTATCAAGCTTATCTATCTTTAATTGCTAGTGTTTAATTTATGCCATAAATTATTTAGATATTTTTAATTATAAATATTTAATAATAATTAAGTAAATAAAATTATATCATAGATTTTGATGTTTATTATAAATGTTTTATTAAATTCTAAATAAGCTATTTATAATTCTTTGATAGTTTAATGGTTTTGAATATATACATTCCCTGGTCCATTATCAAACTCAACAGCAGATGAATTTCTTCTATAAAAATCTGCTGTTTCTCTTCCTCCACTACCTTAATAGCCCTTATTCTAATGAAAATTACTTGGAAATAAGATATCTTAGTGATTGGTAAAACCAGGCAGTCTCTGAGAATTGGGGTTATTTCTTGCGGAGTCTGGGAGGATATCAATGTTAACTAAATGTGGTTGATAGTCTTATGAGTAGTCAGCACTTTGCGACTGGTTTTCTCTTTCTTGGAGCAATTTCTAGGCTGTGTTTAGTTCTGCCCTCAATTCACTGCTTATTTGCAACAGTCTTTCTCTTTCTGCTTAAAATAAATTCATAATGCTTTAAGTTTGTCTAATTCATCATCCTTATGTTTTAGTTTCCTTTCTAACTCGAATATCCTCCTCTCTTTCTGAATTATCTCCTATTAAATTAGGATATTAGCAGATGGATTGGCTTGTGAATTATTTTTGTTAGCTCCTTGTATTCTGCCTTGTTTGATTTCCATTACCACCATTTCCATGTCAACTTTCATTTGTTCAACAATCGCTTTTAATTCTTCATTCTCTAACTGCAGTTCTTTAATCATTAAATCTTTCTCTTTATTTTGAATAATTGTGCTTATTGGATTGTTCATTGCGTTGGTCTAGGCACCTTGCCTTGACAATCTATTTATATTGTTATATGAAAGAGGACTCATAGTCATTTGATTTTGAAGTTTCTCACCTGATGCACCAAAACCCACACTTTCTCCAAGCAAGTTATTGAACTGATTGTAAAATTCCTTGCGCATATTGTCTAAACTGTCATTTAGACTGGTTTACTTCAGAGTATTAAACCCATTCTAAAGGTTTTACAATTGTTATTACTAGAAGTTATTTGGATTATTAGCGTTGTTTTCAATTGAATGTCTGTTACTTTGAATATAATAAAATAAACTCATGAAGATTATTTATACATTTATTTTAGGATTTAAAGCCAATCTAAAGCTCTACAAATCAGATTGCATGTTGTTCTTATCATTATGATGTTTGATATCAGTCATGCTTATTGGCTACAACTATTCTTTATAGTCACTACCCATAAATCTGTTACTACTCCTTTAGAAGTTATTCTGCTGTGGATTCTGCTATCTATCAAAGTACTCTTTCTTGTATTGCTTTTCTAATTCTTTTTTCAGATGCTGTATTTCATAGTCTAGGTATTCTTGATTTTTCTTAGCTTTTTGCTCGTTTTCCTCAATTAAATTATCTCTACTGCTTAATTCTTACTCATATTTACTTTGTAATATTTTAAGTTCTTGATCTTTCTCATCAATCATAATTTTGTGATTTTTCATTTCTTTCTTCATCTAAGCTAATTGTTTGTTGTACTCCCTGTTCTTGCTGTCAATTTCTTCCAGTCTAAACTCTAAGTTCTTCTTGTCACTCTCAAGTTCTCCGCATCTTTCTTCCCAGTCATTCCAAACCTTTTCAATTTCACTTTTGACGCCCCTCTCCTTTTCCCTCAGCTGGTCTTTTAACTATTCAAACTATCTTATGATTTTCTTTTTCTCCTTCTCCTGATCTTTGATATGTCTCTGCAAGTCTTACTCTCTATGGTTGAATTTCTGTTCCATATCTTGCTTATCTAATTAGCTGTCATGCAAGATTTGCTCTCTTTCAAATTGTGATTGGTGCATCTAGTTTGTGAGTTTAATTTCAAGTTGAGCTATTTAATGTTTTAGTTGGTTTATAAGATCTAATTGTTATCGGTTGCTGTCCTCCATGTTGTTTATAATATCAGTTTTTTAGTTTAGAATTTCTTTTAACTTCTCAATGTGCTACTAAAGCATCTATGACTAATTATAGCTCTACTTCTACACTCCATCAATCGCCTTGTCTTTATTTTAGAGTTCTGAGTTCATAACTTACAGTTGTTGGTTTAATTTCTCAATTTCACTCTACTATTGCTGATAAGTTAAGCTCAACTACTCTTGAAGCAGTTTAATCTCTTTATCTCTGCTCTCTAGTGCAATATTCAATCTTTCATCAGCATTTATTTTTGTGCTTTCAATTCTCTTCTCTTTTTCTTTTAATTTTTGTTTTAGCAGTCTGATTTCTCTTTCAGACTCTGTGTCTTTAGCCTTTGTAATTTCATCTAACTTATCTTTGAATGAAAGTTCTTAAGCTCTTAGTTGGTCTTACAGTACTTCAATTCTATCATTAAATTTCCTAGCTGTTTCTTTCTCATTCATGTAACATGCAATTGATAAATAAAAAACGTAGCAATTCTTTAGTTTAAAAGTTTATGAGTCATAAAAATTGGCAAGTTAAGCTTTGATGTTGCTATTCTCCATATCCTTATCCTAGAGAATGATCTTAACTCGATCAAACTTGCTTTCATAATCTCCAAGCACCTACTCTCTCTCATCTACTAGCTTCTCTAAATTCTTGCTTTGCTTGTACTGCCTGTCAACTTCACTTTCTAAGTTTGAGATAACCTATACTTTCTCTTTGATAATCTTCTCAAGTGTTTTTATCCGCATTTCATTGATTTCTCTCAATTCCTTTTCTTTCTAAAGCACTTCAGTGCCCTCAGTATCAATAATTTAGTTGTCTTAATATTGTATTTGATAGGAAGGTTAATAGTTATCGTCAACTTGATCATCATCATATTCATTGATTTATAAGTATTGATTTTGTAGTGATTTATTTATGGTTTGCTGTTGCTATGATTACAGAGTCGCTAAGCTTTGCTGGTATTATGGTGTCAATTGTTGATGTGACATTTAGTTAATTGATTGCTAATTCACATAGTTATTAGTCAAGGGATTATTAAACCGATCAAAAGAATCTTCCATAAAGGAGTTTTAATTTATCAAATGATTTGACTATTGCTGGTTTCGATAATCCATTAATTTTCTTAATTTAATTTGAATTAAATTTTTTATTTAGTAATCAATGTTTGTTAAAAACTATTTGATAATCATATACTTTAGAATAAAAGCTAGTCAATTATTTAAAAATAAACCATAATTAAGATACAATGGTGGAATTTGTTCCGTCTAGATACAAAAGTGATTTCTTCTTCCTAGTTGTGCTTTGTATAGCAGCATTATACAGAAACACTTTCTATATGGCAGATGTGCATGCTATGTACGATACAAGATGGTGTGGTCATTTGTGCTTCCTTGTCAAGTCTTTGGGAAACATAGCTATGTTCCAAGAAAGATCAGTCATGAGAAATCTTATCTTTGATTTAGTGAGAGGTGTGATTAGAACTGCCATCTATCCAATTATATTTAATGGAGCACCAAACTGGCCAATGTTTGTTGAGATGACTATCAGTTGCTCAGTTATTTCAATTTTATGTACATTATTAGTCCCTAAGTCTTGGTTTAAAAGACACAACGTAGCTTGGTCTTACATGAATGTTGAATTCTTCCTGCTTTTCACTGACAGCTTTATTTTTGTTATGAATTAAGTAGAAAGAATGTACCATGGACAATTCATCTATTTCATAATATTGTAGAAATACATTTGAATTTGGAAAATTAAATATAATTAAATTTATAATAAATCAAAATCGTGGCAGTTAAAGTTGGCCAATTTAAACGATCTAGGGCTCATTCGATAGAGAATTCAAAATTAGCTGGACTTTGTTATTGGCGGTACTATTTTATCGCATCCCTAGAGCGAGATAACTCGACTTTAATTAAACTCATCTAAATTCATTAAATTATATCCTCACATTAAAGTCGAGTTATCTCGCTCTAGGGATGCAATAAAATAGTACCGCCAATAACAAAGTCCAGCTAATTTTGAATTCTCTATCGAATGAGCCCTAGATCGTTTAAATTGGCCAACTTTAACTGCCACGATTTTGATTTATTATAAATTTAATTATATTTAATTTTCCAAATTCAAATGTATTTTTACAATAGGATTCCTTCTTGAGAGCTAACTTGGTCTTATGGGATGGATTGTAGAGGATATGTTCTACAGAGATATTAACATGATTGGAGGACTCTGGCACAACTGGGGATTCCATGTTTACTATGTCATTCTAACTCCTTTACTTTTTGGACTGTAATATTTCTTCCATGGCACCGAGTTCTACAGACCTGATGGTTAGATTGATGTCAATGATATTTCTAAGCATTTACATTCAGAGCAAAAATTTCCCATTAAATGGAATATTATTGAAAGATCTGACCCTAATGCCTGGATTTACTATCTAGCAGGAAATGGAGCATTCTTGGGCATTTATCTAATCTACCAGTTCAGTTACTACAAATCCCTAGAGGTTGAGAAGCATGAAGCATTAAAGAAAAAACTTAATCAGAAACCTGCTGAAGCTACAAAGACTCAATAAAACAGTAAATCTAACAAAAAGAACAAGTGATTAGTCCGAATATCATTTAGAATTATTTTAATAAAATTCCATTATTTAAATATAATGTCTCTTTAGCATTAAATTGTACTTAATTATAGAGATAGAATAGTTAACATGATCTAAAAATAACTTTCTTTATTCAATAGTATATAATTTATGCACCGGATGAATATACCGGATATCCAAGTGGTATTTCAGCTAATTAAACAAGTAAATTTCTAAGAATGTCTTTCTCTGCTTGAATTGAGAATCTCTCATCATTTGCGTTTGTGTAATAAAGGAGCTCCATATTAATATTGCCCCAAATACCTCTGATAACTTCACTTCTGAATTCAAATAGCTATAACAAGAGTTAATGGTTTATGTTTAAATTACATTAAATTTTGTTTCTTCTACAAGGCCGTACTTAAGTCTATGTGCGAAATATTAACCTTTCTTTTCTATAATTCTTTCCAGGTTAGGGAAGTTCTTTTCTATTGCTGCGTTCCAAAGAAATTCTTCTCCTGCAAAGATTAATAATAAAAATATAGAAATAATTAAGAACCATTCTTGATCATACTATCTTATCTCTTTCTGTAAAAATTATGATTAAAATATGATAATACTTACCTCTAATTCTTCATTTGATGGCAAACTTAATTCTCCCATAACGAAGGATTCTAGACTGTAATGGAATGCCAATCTTACTGATTGTAAAATGGCATATTTCATATGCAATATACTTTAATCTCTAGAGCTTATAAATTCTCCATTTTCCATGTCTCTTTTAAAATCACCCTTAAATAGTTCAAGGAGAGTTTAGGGGAAGGAGGCATGTTATTCTTTGAAGCATAGCAAAAAGCTCTAGAAGATTAATTTTTCAAAATCTGAGTCTTGATTACTTTAACCCATCGAAACTTTCTTCTCGTAATGATTACTTTGTGCTTATGACTATTGGCTTTAGTTTTTGCCAAGTGTAGTAACAGAATTAGTGTTTTTTGTTTAAGCTATCCAAGGTTCGTCTTCATCTCTTGTTGGTTGACTGTGCTTATTTGAATGTGCATTTCGGTGTGAAACTAGTCGAGTACATATAGGGGTAACTCCCCTCGGAAAGAGGAAACTGGATCGTCAAAAGTCAAAGAATGAATATATGATTATATAAAAACTGGCTGGCTTAAGCTCCAGAATTAATTCCGTACAGCTTTAAATAATAATAATAATGTGCATTTTACCAAGGATCATTCAAAGTGTTGTTATTAACAAATTTCTTTGCTGGTTCTTTCTTGCCAATATTGCCCAAGAAATCATCTAGATCATCTAAATCATTCAAATTTGAATTAAGAATATAATTGCTATCAGCTATGGGTGGAAGGACGTTTCTTTTTTTTAATTTATCTGGAGAATTGATGTTTATAATTTAAAATTTTCTATTTTACTATTATTCACACTTTACAAACCTCTAAATATAAAAATATTTTAATATATCATTATGATAAAATTTGAGTCTTTTGATTTGCTATCAGCTATTGATAAATAGTCTGGAGAGAGAAGCCCATCCATTTCATCTTCAAAAGCCTTTGCTTCTTCTATTTTACTTTTATATATAAATTAGCTACAAACCTCCATTTGCAGCTGGTGGATTAATTTAGCCAATACCTCGAACAGCACCATTTTGAATAGGTTAGTTTACAATGCCTTGTGATGGTTATTTACTATAAGGATTATTAGAGGTTTAATTGTTATTTTTCTGTTCGATCATCTCAAGGAAACTGCTCTTTGGCTATTACGTGCTGTTAGGTGAAGGGTTGCTTTTCATCATAGTCATATCTGTTCTGAGAGGCTTCATACTTTGATTGACTGACACTTCAGTAAACATTTTAGGAATACGGGTATTGACGTCAGCGCTTGATACCTGACGTCACCATTCGAGACATGACGTCACCATTCGAGACATGACGTCACAGCTCGTACATGACGTCAGGGCATACCTAGTGACGTCAGGACATACCACATGACGTCAGGAAAAAAGACATGACGTCAGGACTCGGTAGATGATATCATGCCTTTGTTATAGATTATTATAAAAAGAAACATACTAAAAAAATCAAATTATGATTAAAAATAAAAAACCTTAAAGTCTATTATAGTAATTATTATTAACATCAAATAATTAAACAATAAAAATTTCTAAAGAACTATTCAAAAATTTTAGTTCTATCATTTATTTAAATATCAAATTTTTTTTTTGGCTTATATAAATTTTTTGAAATAATTTATTTTTTCTTTTTTATAAAATTCAACTTAGAATAATAAATAAAAATTTAGCATTTTTTTGGAAAAAGAAATAATTGTATAATTTTTAATAAAGAAAACATTAGAATTCTTTAAAATATGAAAGATTTTATAAGAATTATTTTAGTCTAATTACAACTAAAGTTTTATCTTCAATATTTTATTGGGTGTTGAGTTATAAGATTGATACACATAACAAAAGAAATATATGATTTGCAAGTATTTAATTGATAAATTTATAAAATACTCATTTATCATTAGTTTAAATGCACTTATATCATTTCTCCAATATACTGATTCCTCTCTTCAGTAGTCTTAAGCATATGTAAATTTCTTCTAAACAATGCCTCAAATAAGTATTATTCGACAATATGAGGGATACCAGGCATTTAGTTGTAAACATGCTTAATGTGGTATTTTAGCACTGACCACAAACCCTCTATCATATTGCTGTGAAACATGCTCCGTCTCAAACCTCCCTGAACAACATGAATATGCCTTTCATGAAATATACGCAAATTTTGCCAGTCAACACCTATGTAAGAGGCCCAACCATCGGTGTGCACTATGCTACCTCTCTCGACGTTGTCTCTAATAATGTCTGATATTGTTTAAGTGGTCCTATCAGCAACAATAAAAAGTTTACATCTTTGGGTCCGTTCTTCAATAAGGCCCACGACCCAGATTTATCTCTGATATATAGTGTCTTCCGGGTAACAATAACTGACTGCAGTATGAGACCACAATGACTCATAGTTTATAATAAAGTATAAATTTAGTTGTCAATAATTTATATAAAAATTTTAAATTAATTTTCTCAGTTTAATAGATATTTATTGATTATCATAAATTGTTTAATAATTGATCTTAATAAAATTGCAAAATTTAAAAAGAATAATGGACATATTATTTGTAAAATTTGATAAATACTTTCAAAATAGTATCAAATAAATAATTTAAAAAATATCATAAATATCTCAGTCTTTTTTAAAAGTTTATTAAATTTATATTAATTTTCATCTTATTATTACAAAATTAAAAAATATTATTCATCTACCTGAATGTCACCTGTGAGTAAATAGTCGCTTTACTAAGATTTAAGGTTCTCAGTAATTATAAGTCTTATGGGTGCAATTATCTTTCCTACCGTCTCTCTTGTAGTTTATTAATTATAACTATCACTAAGCTTTTTTACTATTTCCGTAATATTGTTTCAATCTGGTAGATGCTAAAAGATTAAAACACCAGATGTTATTTTACAGATTTATTTATATTTTCCTATTTTATTTGATCATAAAAATTGATTTTATAAATTTTTAAACTTCTCTGTTTATTATAAAATCTCCATTTTAAAGTTTAACATGATATGTAACTCAGGTAAGCAGTTAAGTTATAAAGAAATATTTAAAATAAAAAAGTAAAACGTTAAATTTATAAATTTTTACAAATACTTAATTCAATAAGAATTTTCAATTATTTTATTCTCATATTAGTATCGGGGATTATGTCGTGGTATGTAGTTAGCGGAAATGTATTGGGACAATAGTGTTTTAGGCCGCTCTTTATAGTTTTGCGACTTTGACATTTATAGTTTTAGCATTTATATAACTTGTTATCAAGACTACTTGAAGTAAATATATTGTGTATATGCATGTCCTGCTCACATTTTTAGCAACTTTAATTTTATGCAAGTAAACCAGCATTTATTAAACGTTGTATAACGGCATCATTATAACTTTGATATGATGCTTGTATTGCTCTATCAGCTACTTATTCCATTATTTTTATTTAACGATTATATTATTTAACGATCACATGAAATAAATGCGCACTTTACCAATTCTAAAGATTTTAACTATTATTTTTTGATGTAGTGGTAATGATACTAATTATTTGGTATAATACAAGCAATTATTGATAACCCCAAAATTATATCAAAATTATTTTAGTACATATTCTAATTATTTAAAAACTTATTTTATTTAAATGAGTATACGAAAATTATTTTTTATTCATATTATAATTAAATCCTTATTTTAATTAGAATATAACGATCCATGCAAAAGTTAAATAACTCTTGAAATTATAAAAATTTTTACATAGTAAAATTTAGAATTTTATAGAAAATTTAAGGATTTAGACAACTCAGAATTTTGTAAATACATATCCTTCTTTAACAATTATAATTTTAATCTTTATATCTAAATATACTTTGAATAAGAAATATTATCCTATATATATATTGCCATTATTAGAAAAATCTAACCTAAATTAACTTAACATTATATTTCTTTTATTTTTTTTAACCTTTAAACATCTATTAAATATAAATACTTACATATAATAATTATGAAATTCAACATTAAATGATATAGATGGAGATCTAAAATTAAAATTTCTAAATCAAATTTTATATAAAAATTTAATTTCTTGATTCTCAATTAATAAATCAAACATATATTAATTTATATTAGTAAATTCCAATGTATAACACAATATTTTATACTATATATTTGTATAAGTTTTAAAAAAATAATTTTTAACAAAATTTGATATTTAAATAAATGATAGAACTAAAATTTTTGAATAGTTCTTTAGAAATTTTTATTGTTTAATTATTTGATGTTAATAATAATTACTATAATAGACTTTAAGGTTTTTTATTTTTAATCATAATTTGATTTTTTTAGTATGTTTCTTTTTATAATAATCTATAACAAAGGCATGATATCATCTACCGAGTCCTGACGTCATGTCTTTTTTCCTGACGTCATGTGGTATGTCCTGACGTCACTAGGTATGCCCTGACGTCATGTACGAGCTGTGACGTCATGTCTCGAATGGTGACGTCATGTCTCGAATGGTGACGTCAGGTATCAAGCGCTGACGTCAATACCCAGGAATACTTTCATGTGAAAGATTGAAATTTTTAGTATCTATTGCGAAGTAATCTATTAGATTGGGATCATAAAATTGCTTGATGTATTCAAGTTCTCTTTAACTTGGCTCTCCTTTAAGTATTTTGAAGAATTTAACGTTGATATTTGACTTTATCAAGTCTTTGAACTTAAGAATTAAAGTTCTCATGAAAACTTCCTTAACCAACTTAGCAAAATCTGGACTGCTAATAATTCCACTAAGCGATACTTTTTGATCATCATAAATACCAAAGCTGATTTGCTTGACTGGACTGAGTGAGAAAGGTATATTGCAACCCATTTTCTTGTCCTTGAATATCTTTTCACTGATTTAGTTTATGTAGTCATTTTCCTCTGCATGACAAACAGTAGTTTCTTGTAGTTCAGTGCCTTTGAAAGTATAGACTAAATAGTTGTTGCCTCTCTCAAGAATCTGAATTAAAGCAATCATCTTTTCATTCTTGATTAAATAGTAAGACCCTACTCTGAAGAGGAAGGGATCATAGTTGAACATTTTCTAAATTTATGCTTTCAATTAAACTTGCATTGCTTAATATAAATGGGAATCGCTTCTTTGATCGTTTGGATTTGCTGACACTGGAGTGATTTCAGACCAACCTCTTTAGGGTTTTGGGTATCCTCCTACGAAATAAGCAAAACCTAGAAAAGGAATTGTTGCTGTATTAAGAACTGTGCTGTAGATAATTGCAATGAGAAATATAGGTGAAAGGATTGTAAACTGCAATATGTGCTTAGAATTTAATTTATTTATATAAAAAAAACTAAGTCAAAAATATTTAAAATATGAAGCAGAGTAGTTGCATCTTGAATCTCTGTTTTTTATTTTTAATTGCTGTTATGATTGAAATCAAAACATATAAACATTTGTTCCCAAATATCATTAATCTATGCAAGCATAAGGAAATAAGGAATAGTGTCATAAATGGTCTATCAGTATATCCTTCACTCTTTGTAACCAAGTATATTAAACTTTTACTAAGGTTTAAATGAAATAAATCTACTATTTAATATAGTTTAGTAATCCTAAGGTTTCAAGTGAAGCAGCATATGGAGAGTGAAACAATCTATTAAATGCTCTATACACAAAAACAATATCAATTGTATTGTCTAAAGTAGCAATTTCAAATAATGATAGGCAAGAATAGGCAAAGGTTAGGCAGAAGATTATCATTACTTTAATCAGTTAGGTTATTAAAGAGAGATCCTTTGTGAGTGCAAAACAAGGTATTAATCTAAATATTGCGTTTCTAAATAGAGAGGAGAGGATGAAGTTTACAAAAGCTAGAGCAAATGTAATTTTAAATAAACATTAAAGAATAAAAAGTATTGTAAATATAACCTACATTTAATTGTTTCGTTGAAATTGCTTAAATTTTTTTATTAGTTATTAATTCTTTATCATTTCTTTCAATTTAAAAAAATATAGAGCAAATGCAACTGCAAATAGAGCAATTATTGTTGATTTAAGTTGATCTGTATCATCAAACTTAACAGCATCAGTCATTACTATGCAATTGAGTATAATAACGCCTGCATAAGGAATTATTGATTTCAAAGAGATTTGCATCATTAACTTTACTCCTTAATTCATTCGATTTTTCATTGTAAAAACTGCTACATTGCAATCTTTACCAGTCTTCATTTAACTGAATACTACATTCATATAGTCTTATTGTTAAATGAATTTTTCATTAACTACTTTAAACGGTTCTTTGATTCCTAAATTAAGCCAAATATTGTGTGATGAAAAAAACGCTAAAATAACTCCCATTATGATCACTTTCTTGTAACTTTCATAGATGCTTAAAATGTACATTCCCACTAAAAATAGGACGTTTGTAGTTAAGCTTAGTACTATTCTTATATCACTTGTTCTTGTTGATGATCCTAAAATGTGAAAGTCTACTTGCTCAAATAGCCACATTAAAGTAACAATTGGATTTCCAAGTAAGCCTAACATTTGTAAAATCAGAGCACCTAAATTTGCCCAATATGCAACTTCAAAGTAACCAAACAAATTATCAATATAAGTCATATCACTTGCTGCGGTAGAAGCTATAAATACTGATCCTGAAATTATAATTGAGTATGTAACTCTTTGGTAGTGATGAGAGAATATCGAAAACCTATCATTTGTAAGATATGGTGTGCTTTCTGGAATAGGTGCCGAAAATAAAGAATAGCTTGACAAAAATATTGTAACCACCGTAATTATATAGTAGCAGTCTTTGTTGTCTGAATAGTTCTTAATATGCTTCATTAAAGTATCTTCATGAATAAAGTAAGTCATTATCACTCCATATAAACCTGTTGCTAGCACGCATATTATTAGTTCAAAAATTGATGATCTAGCTGGTACTAAGAATAAAAGGGCATCCCTCCAACTTCTTTCAGATAAGTCCTTTTATACTTTAGCTAAACTTTCCTTATTGATACCTCTTTAAACTAAATAACTTGACGTTTGTAGAATGAGATTCAAAGCGAAGGGGACTACCCCACCTATTATAACTGCTGCATTTCTATCATCCTTAAGAACTAATGTAACAATTACTACTATAGCCGGCATGATCAGATATATTAATAATTGAAGGAGATGCATTAAAAATGAAATGGTTGATTCATCATCAGCTTCGTTGTATACAATTCTATAACCGCCGAGTAGAGTAGCTAAGAATCTTCTCCTGACAAATGATCTCTTGTCTTCCTCTATTAAATCACTGAAGGGCCTCTGGGTGTAGTTTGCTTGTCTGCGGCCTGGCTATTAATTTTAATTGTTTTAAGCTTATGATTAGTTATTGTGTGAACTGCCTCCATGATTAGACAGTTGATTATGATTTCCAAAATAGCTCATTTAAATTATTATGAAAAACAACCACAATAATCACTATAATAAGTATACTACAAGGCAACTCAAATACAATAGAATGGTTTATAAATTTATTGAAAGCCATTAATTAATTATTAAAAACTTGAATAAAATGAAACAAGTCAAATTTGAAGGTTTTAGTTAACCCATAGAGTATCATAAATAACCAGATGTAAAGAATGTTTAAGGTAAAAAGCATGTTGAGTATAGTGAATCATTATTCTAATAGAAAGCAAAAAATATTCTGCATAAACTAGAAAGTTATTCAGATTAAAATTAAGTAAGTTCCAAATGCATTATGTTTAACTATAATTTCCATTTAATATGTTAATAATTTCTGAATTTTAGATTGATTAAGAAATTGTCTTAAATAATGAAGAACTTAGAGACTTAAGAAATATCGGTACAATGTTGCCATTTACAATTGAAAATGAACACAATCATTAAAAATAATATAAATTTAGAAGGTGATTATTCTAAAATTAGAATGCTTTTTATATACGACAAGGAAGGTATATAAACAGCAAAAATAAATTACCGTAATTTGAACTCTAATTATTAATTTATTTTTTATACTTTAAATCTAAAAATAAAGATCCTTGTTATTAACTAATATAATCTTCAGAAAAGAGAGTTGACAAAAATTATAATTTGAAAAGTTTTCATTAAACGATTAATAGTGCATTACTTTTTTCTCTACAATTTGAAATATTGATTAATTTATTTAATTTATCACATTTAATGCAATTTATTAGAAATGCACCTTTCTGGACTACCATAGAAGATCATTTCGTCAAAAAATATGAAAGAAATATAAAAGAAAATGAGTCCTATCATTTTCCATTGGAGGAACAGTTTGCACTAATGTTTTGTTTGGCCCAAATGCACAAAGGAGGCTAAGTTTGTAAGTTTGGCAAGAAAAATAACTTCTAACTGTTCAAATTTGTCAAGAAATCGTTTTTAAGGATGACTGATATTCTTTTTATATTATGATCTTTTAAATTCCAGAAGAAAAAGAGAATCAATATTTCTAGATGGTGAGGACAATTCCCTATTTGCAAATTTTAGGAGATAAAAGTGAGATCATTGTGAATAAAGTTTTGACTAAAATCATCATTATTGCAATCTAAATAATTTAATGAGTGAGTTTAAATTTTAATTAGAGAAAGTATTTAGTTTGCAATAACATTCTTTGCAATGAAAAAATTATTAACACTCATGAAAGGTTTGTATAAATAGTTAAAGCTCTATCATAGATGCAAATTTTCATAGATTAAGAAATGCTAGAAAATGTATAAAAAAAGGTTAATTAGAGTTATGCACAATTCTACTATCAACTCTCATTAGAGCAGCACTAGGAAGTTGTTATAATTACTTTTATTATAGTTTATGAGATAAATTTAACCATAAATTTTGAATAGAATTTGATTAGAAATCTGAAGGTTTATTAATTTAGTATTTTAAGATAAATAAATTAAATCTTTTTTTATTAATAATAACTATATCTTATTTTTTGATAAGTATCATATTTAACTATAATTCAATCTATGGATATGAAGGATTTTACATGAATTTAGAAAAAGAACTTGTGTTAAAAATACTTCAAAACACTTATTAACTTAGAGAGATAAATAACTTTCAAATGTTAGGGTAACTATAAAAGTATACTATAAGATAAATTTAAACAAATGTATAATTTATACCCTAAATGATATTTTAAAACAGCATACTGTTATTAGATTTAATTGGTAATATGTCAAAGAAGTAGCAAGATAACGAACAAATTGAAATAGAAATACTAAAAGAGTTGAAAAAAGTGGTTTAGGATAGTTTTGAGGCTATTTCTAGTATTAATAAGGACCTTGATGCAATATTAGGGGAATGACAGTGCCTTATAAAAAAACTGAAATTTCTCAAACAAAATATTCTGTTTACATTATTTAAAAAACTCAAATATCTGATATGGTATTCTATTTAATATTTATAGAGTCATATTTATTAAATCAAAAAATTGTAGCTTTTTTGACACTTCATGCAATGAATTATTTTTATAAAAATGCTAAGAGCTAAACATTATTTATTAACAAATGAAAAACTATTCATCTTATATATTTAAAATAAACTTATTTGCTTTAAATTGAATGGTCTAAATAATTCTAATTATATAAATATATTATTATCGATAAAAAGTTAAATATTAATAACTGAAAATTTGAAAGCTATTATATAGATAAAAAATTTCGATGTAAATTTAAAATGAATTAATAAATATATAGATGAGTAAAACTGTAGAGTGAGATAAATATACATATCTCCTTAATTTTATATTTTCATATTTTAATGCCAAGCAAATCCAAAAGTTTATAGTAGCATTTAATAGATCAGATGTGAAAGTTGAAAAATAAATTTTCACTTCATACCTCTTCAAATAAATCTGTAGAAATTATATAATTTTAAGTTTATTTATTATTACCGATTCTTAAGCACTTATACAAAGGAGCAAATTCAGTAATCACTAAGATTATTCACTCTATCTCCAAAGGATTAGGAAGCTTTTTATTAAGCACAGGTTACAAATTACGAAGATATGGAATAATTCTTGATCGACTATAAGATTCATATTAAAAGTTTGATAGAGATTGAAGGTTAAGAACTCTCTGGATCAAGTGTAAATTCTATAGTAAAAAAAGCCTAAGAATTTCCACTTTTAGTTCCAATGATTTCGCAAGTTCTTTTAAATTATGAGTTAGGGTATGACAAGATTAAGAAATTTTGGAATTTATGTTTCAACCTTTATGAATAAGACAAGTAAAACCTGATGCCAGGCTAACGCTTTGAAATTTTGTACTATCTCTATCTAGCCAAAGTATAGAATCCCTTGGTCTAATAGGACTTAAATGAATTCTTAAAGAGCAACATCTAAATCTTATAAGCTGACTAATTAATCACTCTTAGAAATGAGTACCTGAAAAGAACACCTGAGCAATATGCATTAATTCAATTCATGGACATTAGAGTTACAAATATCTTTTTCTACTTTTCAGAAAAGCAATATAATGTGATGCTTGCCAATCCAGCTAGTAGAACAATCAACAAAAAATTCCTTCCTAGAAATAGTATGGTCAATAAAATAATCAGGGTATCCAAAAGTATAATATGAGTGTTTATTATTTAATTAAATCTAAGTTCTCTCTTGTCTCTTCGTATTTGTATTCTTGCATAAGTGTTCAATCTAAATAAATCAAATCATAATAAATCATTATTTTGAGATGCTAATGTCTCAATTCTATGTTTTATTGATGGTAGAATATTATTATCACTCTCTTAAGTTGTCTCAAAAAAGGGATTTACAGTTAAATTTTTGAAAGAGACTTGCTTTGAAAGGAATTTCAATGGTCTTTTGCTTTGCATTTACTATAAATTCATATTGAAGTTCTAAATCAAATGATTTTTGTTATTAATTGAGCTAGATTTTACATAATAGTTGTTCTCAGTCTCCTTTGCATGGTAAATTTACATCATTTAGTACTTTAGAAGATTTAGTGTCTTTGAAGATCGATTTGTTAATAAACTTGATTTCTTTCTTGGTGGTTATTTCTCCAAATTATCAACAATCTTTTATTCTAAAGATAAAGGAGATTGTAGATTATCTCTATTGGAAATTTCTAATGTTTGATGGCTACTTCTTTTCTTTTTAAAAATTTACCTTCCTCCTCCTGTAATTTTTTCAAGTAAGTTCTGCCTCTTACTTAAGTCATGATTATGAAGTAAATTTCTTAATAATTTTGTATCTTTGATACTACTTATTTAACTACTTAATGGTTTAAAATCAGAGTTAGCAGTTCCAATCCTAGACTATTGCTTCTGTGAATATTGGTGCATGATTTAATCACCTTATTAAGTTGAGTGATCTGCGTTAATAGATTTTAACTTAAGTTGAAGTAAATTTGATTCAGAAAGCTAACTATTTGGTCTATTAGTACATTAATTAGAGATTGGTCTTGGCTTAAATGGAGAAGATGAAGCAGTCATTTGAATATAGTCTTTTAGTTCTTATTTTTATAGTTTCAAGGCTTCTTAGTAGTCTTTTGAGGAAGTAAGATATACTTTGCAAGTTTGCATTTTGTTTTAAAGATCAAGCCCTAGTTTTCTATCGAATTGAGCCTTGACTGTGTTTACTTTAGGTTTTTCAGATTTTTCATTATCAGAAGACGATTCATTACTTTGATTGTAAATTTTTAAATTGAAATGAAATCTATGTGATAAATCAAAATTTAATTTTGTCTTGCAATCCTTGGCATGATTTGACAGTTTTAAAAAGGTCTTAATCGTCCTTATTTTAATCAACAACTTGTTGTACATGCTCGACGAATTTCTTTGGTATTGATTCCAACTATAAAGTGGATATATTTTTTAAAGAATGCTTACATATTGAGAATAGATATCGAATCCATGTGTATCAAGATTAAATTCATAGTCATCGCTTTCCCTCTTTCTTTTTTCTTCAACTTTAAGCTGTTTGTACTCAGCAGACTCAAGCCACTTAGCACGATCAGCCTTGACATTCTCAATTTCTTAGTCTCTCTTACCTGCAATTTCATTCAAGCACTCTATGATGCCAATAGTTGCCTTAACTGCATACTTATTGTGATACATATTGTTTCCAGTTTCAATCATTTGGATATATGCCTCAAGGTTAAAATGACCGAGATTATAAGTGTGAATCATATTAAAACTCTTCTCGTACTGTACGAAGTGATCAACAACATAGTCATAAGTTTGCAAGGCTTTTTTATAGTTTTTAGCTTTTTAATATGCTTTACCCAAAGCAACTTCATACCAAAGAGTCTACAAAATGAAGCTGTTAAATTCTTTGGTAACTGGCATAGTTGAAAAAGGAAGCATTATTTCATGAGCTTTCTCAATATTTCCCAAGCTCAATTATTAAAAGAAGAATAATATGATTCATTAATATGATATTATAGAACTTTGCTGAGAAAGTACTGAAGTATCTGTCGCTCAAATCAAGCTCTCTAGCTTTTTCTCCGAGTTCTCCGGCCTTTTCTAAATTCCCAATTTCTCTTAAGGTTCTTGCAAGAACAAGGAATTGATCAGCTTCTGTATAGTTAAAATAAAATTAACTTAATATATTAACAATGATAATAATAACATTCAAGTTAAGAATTTCGTTAATATGGGTTTAAGCCTTATCTTTTTAGGCAGCTAATTGATAATGTTAAGCAAGATAAATCTTTGCCCATAAGTTGGAGGGATCTTTCTCTAAGAATTAAACTAGAATCTTCTCGATTGATTAGATTCTGCCTGCAGTGTTCTTAATATATAATAATAATAATAATCTTGTTTTGAGCATAGAGTCCCTTGATTTAAAGCAAGTATGCTGGTGATTGTTTGGGAATCATTTTCTGGGAATAATCTTCGAAATTGCTTTCAAATCTCTCACCAGTAAGGTATTTCATGACAAAGGCTTTAAGATCTTACTTTTCTTCGTAGTGTTTTACATATTCTAACACTTTTTATTGGTCTTCTGCAGATAATTCAGTAGCATAAGTTACATCTTTGATTCCACCCATTTCTAAAAATTGCTCATAAATTTAAAGATTCATTATAAAATACAATATTTTACAAAATATAAGTCTAGTACTTGTTATTTGCAGGGTTAATGCTGACACATAAACCAAGATTTAAAGCTGCATTTCCAGTATCTCCAGCCAAATGATAAAGCCTAGCAAGTCTTTCATACAGACCTAATTTATCTATGACTCTATTTGGTAAGTTCAAAAGATATGAGTATAAGATATAATAGTATTAAAGATAAATAGCTTTCTGGTATTGACCCAACTCTTCTAGAATTCTTACTTCAAGCATAGTAAGTGAATTCTTTTAATAGGTAGTAAGTTTCTTCTTGGTTGATGACAAACTTTTCTCGAAAGATTGACAAACTTCCAATGCCTCTAATTTCTTTCCTTACTAATTAAACGGAATAAAATTGCTTAAAATAAATTACAAGATATAGACCCATTGCTAGGCATAACCAGTTGGCTATGTTCATGGATGATTCTTGTAAGAGGACTCTTCTTAAGTCAGTGTAGGCTTCATAGTTCTTCATTCATAGAAATATTAATATTTATAGTATATATAAATACTTATTAAAAATAGATTAATAGGTAATTATTACTGAGCTCTTCATCCACTTTATATTTAGTCTTTTCCTCACCTTATTTCTAATAAACCACTAAAAATTAAAATTAAATATTGTCTTTGAATGAATATATTTAGATAGAATTAATGGAATTATTCTACTTTATTTTTTAATTATTATTTATAAAATTTTTAAATTAAATGTCTTTTATTATAACTACAGTAAATACTTAAAAGCAGTTAGTTTGTATAGCAAACTTTATTAAACTTGAGTATGGGGTTTACTTCTTTGCATTCATGAAGCACTTTCTAGCCTCTTCATAGTTTCTATTACATAATTAATAATAAATATTGGATACCTCTGATTCTTGTGAAGCAGACCAAGAGTCTTCCAGAGTAATAAACTGGATAGATTCTTGAATAAATGGTGATTCACTAGTTCAAATGCCTCCTTCTCTCTCTTTTAAATCAGTAAGTTTAACGCTTTAATGTGAATGGTTTCAATGTGAGCTGGGTGCTTCTCCAAGATCTTATCTGCTAATTTCAAAGCTTAAAAAGGTTCTTGCTGCTTGTGAAGGGACTATAAGAAAACATATATTAGTAAGGGATTATTGATTACATTCATTTGCTTGTAAAGGTCCTTCTCCTTCTGTTTGAAACCGAGTAACGTATCTCTTGATTTCTCCATATTTATAACTCAAGATTTAACTTAAAAAGAAAAGGGTGTATTATAATAGATATAATATAGAAAATATACTTGCAGATTAAGTTAAGTTAATATTTTAAAATGATATTATTTGGATCATTATTTGGATCCTTGTTTGTATTAGCTTTAAATATAAATAAATCATAATCCCAATTAAATTGGAGATAATTTATTTACTTGGTCATTATTTCAATTAAGTAAATGTAATAATGTTGAGATGCAAGATATTTTAATTAAACCCATTAATATAAAATACTTAATTATATCCTTATATAATTCTTTAATTTTAATTAATTTTATTATATAAATACACCCTGAAAGATATTTATAATATTGGTTAGTAAATAATTATTTCAAAAAAATTGTTGATAGATTATGAGATATTTTCTCTTTTCTAGAAAAATTATATAATATTTATCACTGTTTAATATAAATTAAAAAATATTGTCATAAAATTAAGAAAATTTATAATTCAAAACTTATATAAATATTAATTTGTTGAATTTATTATAGAAATTTATTTGAAATAAATTTTAATGCATAATAAATTTATTATTGTAACTAAAAACTAATTCTATAATAACTTATAATTTTATGATTCATTCTTTATACTTTACTATTTAAATCTTTATGATAAGTTATTCTAACTTAAAGATTAATTGTATTTAAAGTAATTCATAATTGTTAATGACGGTTCTTTATCAATGGGTGGACTTCTTGGTGTACTCTTCGTAAACATCCATGTTTCTCTTAAGAATATCCTCAAGGGGTCCAAGGACTCTCTTGAAGGTATCTCTTTCAAGGGTAACTACGACTAAATTGTCAGACTATATTAACGGTTATCATTGAAATTACTTACAGTTGCGATATTGATATTATAAAAACAATTAGAGAAATTTTAAATATTTTGAATGTATGTTAAACAGACAATAATGTTGGCAGCTCTAGCTTCATTGGTAAGTAGAGCTCTTTCTCCAAAGTAATCTCCTTTTTTGTATTAAAGAACTTGAGTTGGTGCTTGACCTGGTGCAAGGACTTTGGTGGCAACTGCTTCACCTTCACTGATCATATAGAACTTATCACCAATATCACCTTCTCTGATGATAAACTCTCCCTTTTTGTATTTTTCTTCAATTAAAGCATCTGCAATCTTTTGTCTCTCATATGGGTCCATTGAACCTAAGATTTTCACTGATTCTAAGAAAGTTTCGTACTTCTCTCTCTTTCTTGCTGCAGCATCTTTCACGATGTTGTTGAAAGTATCTCTGTCTAATCTGTAGACTACTGCTTCAGTCTTGGCTTTAATTGTTGCTGCTCTTGGAGCATTGTAAAGCAAGGCAAGCTCTCCGAAACCTTCACCTGGGTGATATTCTTTCAAGAAAGTTGGTTCAGTTTTACCCTTGAACATTTTAGTGCAAGTAAGTGTTCCTTGCTCAACGACATACATGCAATCACCCTCATCACCTTCTTTAATGACTATGTCACCATGCTGAACCTTAACTTCTTCGATTGAGTCAACTACGATCTCAAATTCTTTCTCATCTAAGGCGTTAAACATGAAAGCTTCTAAGAGCCTCTTCTTCAGCTTGGTTTTAGTTTCTTGACTCTTGGGAATGACTTTAGGGATAAAATCACCTTTCTTGTTCCATTCACCGTATACTTCGGCGCTGACTCCTGCTCTTTGAGCATTGATGTTCTTTTTCTTTGGTTGAATATCTGCGACAACATCGTCATCTTCTTCCTCAGATTCCTGAGAATGAGCATCTTCGTGGTCTTCCAACTGATCCTTAAGATATTCGACCTTCTTTTTCAAGTTTTTCAATTCATTAAGCTCATTATCATTAATGGGATTTGGTTGGTGACCCTTGCTCAAGTCCAATAAGTAGGAGTAAATGTATGGTACCTATAGAATAATTTACTCAATATAAATTTATTTACGGGGTCTTTTGGCTTGTCACAGAGTAATGCGGTTACTAACTTGACTAGGATTTCCTTGGTTGCTTTATCGAACTGTTGTTCTTCTTGGCTGCTCATTTACTTTTATTTTATTATATACTTTATTATTATGCTCTTCAAATCTATATAATAAAATCTCTTATATAGTTTCAATTAAGTTATTATTATATTGTAATTAATATGGAGAATCTAATTATAAATTACTTAATTAATAAGTTAATATTGATTAAATTATTCATGCATGATATCATGTGGTCAGTTGGAATAACTTGAATTATTGAATTTTAATAATTTATATTTTCGAGTGATTATACAATTTAGCTTACCAAAAAAATAAATAATAATAACATATAATGTTTTAATCTATATCTATTGTGTTTTATCATAGAATTAAAGCGCTTGTATTTTTTGTTTTAAACTATACTTATTTTTACAATACATTATATTTTGTTAATATATTAATAAAATATAATAAGTTAAATTATAGTAGGAATTTGATAATTAATTTGAAAATGTCAACAAATAACTTGAATAGAAGTCAGCTGAGAGATGATGACGATGATGAAGTTAGACAACATCAATCAAGCTCAAAGCAGGGTGGAGCCCATCTTAATGATGATCATAATGATGCTGGTCACAAAGAAAAGACTTTCATTACTGGAGACCATCACAACAATAAAAATCACTAGAAGCATCCAGATGATGAAACCGAAGAAGAACGCCAGGAAAGACTTAGAAGAGAGGAAGATGAATTTAAGCATAGAGAAGAAGAGGAAAAGGTGAGAAAGAGATAGGAACAGGCACTTATGTTCGAGAAATACTTGGAAGAGAGTGGTCTCTCCCTATCATTCTAAATCATTTTCACTGAACTCATATAAAAATAGATTGCTGAAGACTAGGTATTCGCATATACTGCCATGAGACTTAGATAAATTGGCAAGGAACTAGAGCAACTCGAAAACAAACCACACAAGTGAAGAAACACTAAATAAAATACAACAGTTATTATCCATAAATAAAAACAAAAAAGTGAAATAAATATGTGTGTTTGTTTCATGTTAATATAATTTGTTAATTTTAATTGTTATCTTTTTAATTTATTGAACTTCTTTATATTAAAAATAATGGTGGAGCAAATAAATCATGCACAATAATTAGCGTCATAAAAGACTGTGCAATTTTAAGAAAGACGAATGACGACTAAGCTGGATGCAAATTTGATTCTTAACAAATTCAAGAGACAATCAACAAAAGGTTTTGTTTTCTCCTTCCTTTAATATTTTACTCTATAGTTCTTGACCCTGACTTCGAAGGATTTGATGTGATTAACTATAATGAGCAGACTAAATAAGATAAAAATAACACTTAAAACTAAAATGGAGCACAGCACTCCATGTGGATGGCTATCTCTAAAATACTCTTAAACAACAAAATAGACTTCTCAGAAGAAAATATACTGAGAGCTCAATGAGAAATAGAATAGAGAGATAAAATCAAGCAAGTAGAATTGAAATAACAACAAGATATATATAGAGGCAAGAGAGGTATTGCTGATTCATGAAATGAAAAATCACAACAAGACTTAAATTTCGTTAGTAAAAGAGTGCAAGATATTCTTGGAAGACCTAGATCATCAATGGAAACAGCGAAATCTAATTATTACGTGTCAGCTTCCAGCAAAAAGTTTAAACCTTAACTCTTCATAGATCCAGTCAGTCGAGTTATGACTCCAAAAAATTAGTTAAGTAATAACACTTAGAACTCACAAAGCTTATTTCCCAATTAATTGCAGAGCTACATGTCTACTTAAGACTTGAAGAAACAAGTCACTAGAAAGAAATCAATATATAGTAGTTAGTAAACTCAAAAGCAAAAATAGAATTAAAGAAAAAAGAAATGCGAAGAACATGATGACAAGAAGAAAATCACAATGGACGATGTATAAATATAACCTTTTAAGTTTAGTCATATAAAAGCAGGTATGCATTTACCGAATACAATAGAATTTGATTAAGATGAATCTATTTCTTAGTTTTTACTCTCGGTTAATTAGTACAGCAATTTAAATGACTTTTTGAATGGTAAGAAGAATACGCATTAAATAAAATAAGTTATATGTTGTCTTTTAAAGTAAATTTACAGAATGGAAAAGGAAACTTGGATTACGAGCAGCTAGATTAAATAATTGAAGAAAACCATATAGATAGAGATTCCAGAAACTTAAAAAGATTAAATTCAAGTTACAGTTACTCATAGAAGTTTTCTTCTGTATTCATGACTAAGGAAGAATCGAAGCAAAGTGAATTATTCTCTTCAATCTAAATGCAGGACCATATCTTCAACAACTTAGGGATTATGAGAGATATTCATACAAATGAAGAAAAGATAGTTGAGTTTGTTAGAAGAAAATCTTGTGTCTGCTCACACTGTGACAGAGACTATGATCCCAGTAAGAAGTAAAGGATTGGAGACATGATTGTACTTGATGATGAAAAAGATCAAATACAAAACTATTAAAATAAAATGAGGTTCCAGAAATAAGACCAAGCCCGCATTTCTCGTGCTTTAAAGCTCTAACAATCAATGGGTATCTAAACAAAGAAAAAGCTTATAAATTTTAGTAAAAGAAGAGAGACCATAGCTGTTTAACATCAACCAATATTCAGAAAATAGTTTGGATCAAATATGACACTGGGTACTGAATCAACTGAAAAAGAATCGAGTCGTATTTTGAATATTAACAGTAAGTAGTAATAATAAGAAACTGAAAACAATCAAAAGTAAGCGATAAATAGATAGGGAACTCTATAATTATAAGATATGCTAAATCAGTTCAGGATCAACTATTGTAGGAATACATTTGATTTGGGAAATTAAATTAAAAATAAATAAATATTAATCTAAATTATTGGCAGTTAAATTTCTGGAAACCCTGACAATATGGTACTTGTTCGATAGAGAATTCAAAATTAGCTGGACTTTACTATTGGCGGTACCCCTCTATCGCATCCCTGAAGCGAGTTAACTCGACTTTAATTTTAGGTGATTTGTTTAGTTGTTTTTAATGCAGAAATTAAAGTCTAGTTAACTCGCTTCAGGGATGCGATAGAGGGGTACCGCCAATAGTAAAGTCCAGCTAATTTTGAATTCTCTATCGAACAAGTACCATATTGTCCAGGTTTCCAGAAATTTAACTGCCAATAATTTAGATTAATATTTATTTATTTTTAATTTAATTTCCCAAATCAAATGTATTCCTACAATATCGATAAACTAAACATAATTAAAATTTATAATTTAATTTAAGATAAGCTTCCAAATCGCAGAAGAGATAAAAGTAAACTCAATAGTATCAAAGGAATGAAAACAATTACTATATAGAAACAAAATTAAAATTTTAGGGAATAATCAAATTATAATTTCATCTCCAATTTTCTTGGAAGGACTCCTTCTTTTAACTGCTCCTCCTTCACTTTATTTCCTTCTTAGGTTCGAATGATTTCCAACCCCAGACTTAACTATCCTGGGCATATTGATATTGCTATTCTCGTTATCATTTAAATCTACATCATTGTCATGATTGAAGTTATTAGTGAGAGCTCTAGATACAACTGGTTGAGTTTCTCCTCCTCTAAAGTCCCCAGTATCTCTTTCGAACTCACTATATCCATCTTATGTTCCCTTAGATTTATTTCTACTTTGCCTTCTCTCTGATTGGCTCTCCTTTAGTGCATAATTTCTTACCTTTGGCTTTGTTTCTTCTTGTCTCTTTTTATCCAATGCTTTCTTGACTTTATCAGATGCTCTCTTTTGTGAAGGTGTTTATCTTTCACTCTATAGTAAGTTCTTCTTTTCTTGATATACTTCTTGTTGCATGATTTGTAATGATTGTCCCTCTAATTGCAAATTCTGTCTTAGATCTTCAACAAATGCATTTACAAGAATTATGATTATGACATAGTCAATTCAGAGACTTGAACAATAAATAAACCATATCAATAATTAAAACCAGACTTATTGCTCCTGTAATCAATACTCGTTCTTATTCCAAAATTTTTCCATTCTAAAAATTAATATAAAATACAAATATTTTACCTTGAGTGTCTTGTGAGTTACCATTCTTTCCTGTAAATTTAAAATATTCTATAATTATTTTAATTTATATAAAATTAATTTATCATGATTCTTTTTAAGTTCCATGCTCATGTTAAACTACTAAGAAATTAATTAAAAAATACAAGGAGTTTATAATAGTTTAGGGTTAAATGCGACTGATTAAATAGTTCTGTGATTGTACTGATTTAATTAATTTGAAACTGTCGAATGTTGATTATTCAAGAAAATAATAATTTATGCAATCTGATATAAGATAATACAATTACTAGATGTTACGTTAAAATAATAAACTAGATAAGTTTAATTTATGTTTTTATATTCTACTACCTTCTATTTTTATATTGCTAATGATGATCTGACTACCCTTACTCATCATAATGTTGTATAGTTTGATAGTTCTAAATATTTTATGTTTATTTTTCTATCTAATCAGGCTAATATGGAATATGAGATTTATTTCTAATATTTCTCCTATTAACTAGCATATTCAGGTACTGTTTCTTTATAAACTTTGGGAATGTCTTTTATGTCTTATTTTCCAAATCCCCTGGCTAAAGTGTACTTTCAAGCGTAGACTAAGTATTTTGCAAGTTTGCAAACGATGTAAAATTTTAAAGTTATTGTCTAGATCTCTAATGAGACTCCTCTTTATCAGATGTGATGAATTTGTTACTTCTCAATTATGAATTACTGCTTAATTAATGTCTAGGACTCATACTATCAAATCCAATTTATTTCTTACTTTAATGGTTAGATGGCCTTTTAATTGACTTCTAAACTAAAGGATGAGGTTTCTAACTTTTCTTGTTTTAAATTACTGGTAAACACTCAGCAACTTAATTATAGTTATTCTTTTGCACTTTTAAATTTATCAATTGCGTTTACTGATAAGTTTTAGGACTGTTTATTTGATCTTAATCGAATTTATTTGCTTTTAGGTTTTTCATGATTAATCTCTCATTTAATTTATGGACACTAGTATTTGAAGCTGAACTTCTTTGATAAGTTTACGATCTCTTTTAATTTGGTGTTTTGGATAGCGGCTGGAGAGTATCATTTAATTTGTCCCTATTTAAGTACTATTTGTAATATTTTTATCTGTTATTATATTCTGCTGCTAACACAGGTTCACTTGAAAATAATATCATTGGCTCTTAACTTATTCTATCTTACAAGTACTATTGATTCTTGTTTATTTCAGTTAAGTTGTTTTTATTCTAAAGTGTGAGTAATTATTAATTTATTTTTCGTTAGTTAATTCTATAGAGAATTATGTCATCTTGATTGTTTGATTTGTTTATATTGTTGATGACCTCCTCCTCAAATAAATAAAATGCATCTAACATGTTTTAATTATTATTATTTTTTTCAATTTCCTTATATCAATATCATTAATAATTCTGAATTTCAGTTAATGAGAAATAATTAAATATAAAATTTTTCATAAATTCAATATGAGTAGTTAGAGTATAATAAAATATTTGATATTTCTATATTTAAATTATAATTTTATAATGGAAATATGACGAAAGGAGGATAACAATAGAAATCGCAAAAAACAAAGAAAACTTAGTTAAAACAATAAAGTTCTCAAAAATAGTAAGACAAAAACAAGGGAGAATTAAAGTTAAAAAGTAAATAAATGATTGAGAAAAAGAGTGTTTCCAATAAAATAGAAATATTATCCAGCAATCAAGCAAAGTTAATTAAGCAAAACACTCATGAAAGAGATCAATCAATTTAATCAAACAAGCAATAGGTTAACCAAAGCAATTAAAACATGAAAGATGACAGCTTTTTCTAAATAAATAACGACATAGCATAGTAGGATATTTATGATCAACAAATGAACAAGAATGAATAAGATGATGACGACGATATGGGAGAAGGGGAAGCCGAAGATGCCAGTTATATGTTTAGCAATTAAAATACACAGAGATAGTAAGCAGTAAAGACATTTGAATATTTCAGTTAACCTCCCATCAAAGACTAACTCGTTAATTCATTAAATTAGGAAAAGTACTTAGAATTGAAAATGCAAGAAGAATTCATGAAGCAAAACGAAGAGCATTAAAAGAACAATCCTTAGCAGATATAAGTTAATTTAGATGGAATAACATTTTCAAGCAAGTTTTGTTCTGGCAATCTCAGTGGAGTTCAAAAGTCACAAGTCTCAAACAACACTGTAAGAGAAGAATTAGTTAATTTTATTATATAGTTCGAGCTGTATGTCTCTTCAGATTCAGCACCATTTATAGATGGCGATTTCTACAAAACATGGTTTTATTTCTCAGTAACTGGCGTCCCCCAAAATGAGACTCTTACTTTCGTTTTCAAAAACCTCAATAACTAAGAATCAATACGATTTAACTGGATTTATGAAATAATTAAAATCAATTTACTTATGATTTAAGTGTCTAGCACTTCATTACTTGTCTCCTTGCCTACTTTTACTTGTTTTAATGCTTTTTAATTCTCTCAGAAGTATTGATATCATAATTTTACTTATCTTTTTCAAGAATTCTCTTTTTGTATGCATTAATGTCAGGTGTTAAATTACTGTAGTCATCAATATTATCAAATAACATTACTCCATTTCCTTGAGCAACTTATTTCTATAGATTCACTTTTCCAACTTAATGTATATCAAGTTTTTGGCTACTTCCCACTTTATAATGTTCTATTTTTGGCAAATGTGAAATCACTTAATTGGATTCAGTGAGTAGCTAACCCATATAAAATAAAAATATCATAGTGACAGTACTATTCAAATCCTTAGCATGATCTAGCTCGCTCTTATTAACTATCCTAACATTCTTCAGCTGTAGCTACTTGTTTTTTTCAGATACATTTTGCTGATTCTTGTCTTATTAATCAGTATCTGAATCAACTAGTTTACTGCTATCTAATTATTCTTGCTTCTTCATAATTGACCTGTGTCTCTGTTAAAATTACATACTTCAAAATATATAATTAAATATATATTTACATTTTACTATGACTGTTTTCTCTAGGTTTGTTTATCAGTTAATTCATTAACCTATTTTATTCTTTGATTTGATTAAAATAGTTAAAGCTGGCTGCCATGCCTATCATGATTGATCCTTCCATTAAACGACTTTAACTATAATCTTGTCTTATCAATTAATGATATAAAAATTCAATGTGAGCAATGTTTTGGTTATTCTATTGAATAGGAAATTCCATCTTAATAAAAGTGAGTTGATTCTAATATTCATGTTCATGATTGAATGTAGCCTGCTTCATTAATTTCCCGTTTAATCCATTAAGTTATTGATTATTAAATATGCTAATGGCTTGTTCCTTAGGGGGACTTATTAAATCTTTCTTATTCAATCTTCTCTAATCTAAGTTGCTTGGTAATTGCATTTATTCAACTGGATCTTCTTAAGATGATTAGTTTTAGTCTTACAGCTGACTTTACTTTATTGAAGCAAGTCTTGTTTTGTTTTTGTAATAACTCTAGCTTAATGGTTGTATTTACTGGTTCTTTTTCACAAGTTTTTAATCATTCTCTTACTTTTGTTACTTTTATGATTCTTTAGACTATTAAGGTTAGGTGGAAACTGTGTTAGTAGGTTTAACAATTTTCTTATTGTTTTAGTTGGTATAAGCTTATGCTATTTTCTAATTGGTGTTTTTCAGTCTGTTCTAATTTAGGCAAGCATTGCCATTTTCATATTTCTATAGATTCTGTTCAATTTCATTCTTAATATTCTGAATATTCTTAAATGATGAAAGTGGTATTCGAGATATTGGATTTTACTCAATTAAATCCATGATTGAAATTAGAAGCGCCTTGCCAACATCCTCAAATATTTCTATTGTAAACACTGGAGGAAGCTATCCTTGATAAACTTTAGAGGATTGATCTGTAATTGGCTACTCCCCTTCGATATTGCCACTGCTTTTAATTAACTTAGGAGATAGAAAGTTAATCCTTCTACCATTATGATAATTACACTCCAGAGTGTAGCAGTGTATCAGATTAGTTTCTTTTTGAATAGCTACTCTTCCACTTCCTTCTCTACTCATCCCATTTTTATCTTTAACGCTCATAATCTTTTCGCTGAAGTTACATTCGTTGATATCAAAGTTCAGACTATTCATTGACACTAGTTTTGGCAAAAGAATGTTTTCTACTTGCATATAGGTGTCAGTTAAGTTATTTCCGAACATAAAACATCCTTTCTTTGAAGCATGAGCATGGAAATCAATGTAAATATAGAGCTTCTTCATAATATTGTGATAATAAAGTATGGCCTTTTTTGTTGCCCATATTGTAGGTTAATCAAACTAAAAATGCTAATTAATCATATAAAGCTTACCTTGCTGGGATTGAGGTAATACCGATTTAAATTATAAGCCATAGTATCTAGCCTGTAATAACCTCTTGACACTCCATCAGGATTCAAAATAGGAATAACTTTAAATACAAATTTCTTCCTTAATAATTTTGCATGCTCATTTTTAGGACTATAATTATTATAATAAATTTATTGATACTTACTCAAGCAACATATCCAAGCAACCATTTAAGACGTGGGATCCAGGAGTTTCTCCAGGATGTACTCTTGATGTGAAAAATATGTATTATTTATCTTCAAATTTGAATGGCCTGCATTTCTAACTTTCTGGATAGAGCCCACTTCCATCATCTGGCTGTTCCTCTCTAATATTAAAAATAGCTAAAGTATAAATTCTTTCACTGGTTAAACCATCCAAAGATGTCAATGTGAACACCTCCATCTTTCTTCCTTCTAATGAATGATACAATACTTCTCTATGGAAATAAGTGTTCGGAAGATCTCCACAACTTATTTTCTATTCGATCCTATCTATTTTTTCCTAGCTCTCTTTATATGAAAATGGATAAGTGAATGCAAAATACGTTTATTCTTCTGGCGAATAATTGAAGATGTGCTAAAAGCTTAGCATGAAAACTTATTATGAATTGTCTTGCGGATTAGGAGTTAAGCTATAGTTCACTTTTTAGGGTATTCTCTTCCACTGTTTGCAGTTATTCGGCAACACTCTAAATACTGGCTTGAGACCTTGTGAATATAATTTAGTCTAAAACTTAATATAAAACAAATATTTCTTACTTAGTTATTGATGATATCTTGATTTAAAATATGATAGTTTAGCGATAAATTTTATAAATAAATCAAAATTTAGCAATGAATTCACAAGAAGAAAGCGGGAGTAATCAATACAATGGATAATCATCCTTAAATCTAGGAGCAAAGCATGTACAGGGAGTTCCTACTAATTAGTAAAACAAAAAGAATCCTTTCATATTTAAATATTCATGAAATTTAACTAAAATAATAGACAATTAATATCTACTAAACTTTCATGACACCAGCAGACTATCTATAGAGAGATTAGCAATTAAATGATGAAGAAGGTGACTTAATTGAGCAAGATAGCAATTTGCGCCAATTTGATTAAGCTGAAAATAGTTCATCTTTTTATTCTGCTTCATTCAAGGATAAATTAGTAAACGCTCAATTGCAATCTGGTTTCAATATGGGTGAATGCAAGCAAAACTATTAAGCCATGTAGCTACAGCAATTACTTCACAATGAGAAGTCATCTCCAGAGATTCTACCCTACTAAGGAATTTTGGTCGACCAAATAACTAAGCTAATAAACCAACAAGAGATAGATGTTAATAATCCTGCCAGAGACACAGACGATAGATTCTTCTATAATATTCACAGAATGGAACTAGAAAGATAAAAGTATATGCTTAAGAGTTACTTGAGAACAAGACTTCTCAAGATTGAGAGACATTCTATTTACATTATTGAGAAGGATCTTGCAGGACTTTTAAGTGAGGGAGAGATGAGCTATGTCTGGAACTTGCAAGAGAACAAGAAAAGCTACTTCTAAACTTCTATGTTCAACAGAATACCCACAAGTTTGAATCCTTTCGAAAAAGAATAGCTCGAAGATAGAATGAGTATGAATTTCATAACTAATTAACTTTACTTTTAGTCACGTTGCCAAATGAAAAAGAGTTTGTCTTTGTAAGATTCTTCAAAGATCACCAACTTTATACTTTCACTGTAAATTAACTTTAACTTCTTTAATCATAATGTAGAGCTTGCAAGTAGAATTACAAATCTAGAATAACTGTATATATTTTCTTCCTTATGATGCAATCAAGTAAGTTTCACATTTTATATGACAATTTATAGAGAATTCTTAGAGAAAGGAGAGGCAGAATTACTTTGAAAAATCAATGTATTTTTATCATCAAAGAAAATTTTAATTTTAATTCAAGAAATTAACAAATATTAGAGTTGAATGTTCTCAAATTAACTAAATTATAAAGAATTAATTTTCTAAATAAATAACAGAGTATTGAAAATTAAGTTCATTTATATTCTAATATTTTCCAAAGAAGTTACTTTTAATAGATGATTTTATTTAATTAATATAGTTTTTTCTCTCTCATAAATAAATACAAAGTCTTTTAAATAATTAATGCATGAATTAGGAAAATAATTGCCGAATAAATTGAAATTTATTCCATAATAAAATTAAAACATTTATAGGGGTTAATTGTAATTTAATAGTTATAATAGGTATCAGATTAAAATCTCAAATAATATGAATTAAAAGTACATATTATTAATCATAGATATTTAAACTTATCAAATTCTTTAGAATACTTATACTATCCAATATCTGCACCAGTTTATTTGTACTCCTCATTTTCATCATCATCTTCATCGTTTTGACCGCTTTTTATATTTGATTAATTTTGACCATCATCACTATCACATTCCCCACTCTCGTTAATTCTTTTCAATGAAAACTCTTTTGTCCTCTACCTTTCTTTCATAGCAGCCTTCTCTTTTAGTTTTGTCTCTCTATCTAATTTTACAAAATCCTCTACACCTAAAAGCGCACCAGCCTTTTTAGAGTTAAGCCAATCTGCTTGCTAGAATATATTTCTGAATGTTGAATTTTCAAGATCTTAATTAAGCTAGATTTGAATTGATTTTTCATCCAAAAGCTTATACATTGAGTGCAGAAACGACTAAGGTACTAAAGTTTTCCTTTCTTTGATTTTTTCTCTGAAATTTTCAGGAACATCTGACTCTTTGAATAAAATATCTTTCCTGAGATTAAGTACTTTTCTTTTTATGAGGTATTTATTTTTGAGCATATCAATAGATGAATTAAAGTGCATCTTGGGGTCGTAAGTTTATTAAGTTGGTAAAGGAAGCAAATACTGTTTTGCTAACTCTTCTTATATCTTCTTTTACTCATCATTTCTTTCTTAGTATATTTTTTCAATTTTCTCTCTACGTTTTCGCTCTTTTTCAATTTCTCTGTTCATTAATACTTCTTGTTTTAATTCACTTGCTTATTATAGAGCTTTTCGGCTTAAGTGGGGATCTTCACTTATGACTATAACTTGACCTTCAATATAATCTTTGCTTTTCCAAGTTTCATGTACAATTTCTCTAAATGGTCTGGGATAGCCGCCACCCCAATCTGCCACTCTATAATCATACTCTGAGTCAAAAAGTCTTCTTGAATGTAAAATGGGATTAGCAGTGAGGTATAAGCATTTGTAGTCTTTCATAATAGCTGCATCCAGCATAATTCTATTTAATGCATCTATCCCTAGGATGTCTTGGATTTATTAGAGTTAAGTTTCTATTTTGTTCAGCTCATCTATATTTGCACCCAAGTTCAAAGTTAAATTGAGGATAATGTAATTTAGAATAAAAAACAATTTTAATCTTTTATAATTAGTGAATAAACTCTAATTTCTATAAAATATATATTTATGCCATTATAATACTTAGTTAGATGATTTTAAAAAATTTTAGCTTCATTTTTTTATTTTTCATAATACAAAATTTAATTTTTAACAATTATTATTGAATAAATAAAGCTTATTAGTTTAATTTAAAGAGATTTTGTGAATAAAGCCTTTATAATATAAGATAATAATATATAATCATTTATTAAATATTAAAAAACTACTTAAGGTACACAAAAGTTGATTTGATTAACTCTATTGAACTTTCTATTTCTTAATTCTATAAAAAATAAAATGATGAAGTATATTTACCCTCGTATTGCTGATGCTTGCTTTCTAAAAAAGAAAATATGCAAAAGCTGTTATGAACAATGCAGCATTTTTAATCTAATTAATCTCACCCTATGTATCGACAAATGTAACTGAAATCACAAGAAATAAGTAGCAACTCAACAAACTTTCAACAAAATAATCTTGTGGAGAAGTATTAAAAACAAGTTTATGCAGGAAATAGGGCCTTAGCGCAAACAGAATCGAAAAAATTGAGACTACTGCTACTGGTCCATAACTTTCACCCATCGGACCAACTATCTTCCCATTTAATAAATCGTAGTAAGCTTGAGGCATCTCCCCAGCTAAAAAGGATCCTAGTAAAGTAAGTGGAAAAGCGCCTAATGCTCCTCCAACAGAATGTAATTCGTAAGTTGAGTAATCATCTATTCCTACTACCTAGTCATCATAAATAACTTAATCGAATACTGAATCAAGTTTAGACAAAAGTACATCATCTGTTCCCTCAAATAAATGCATGTGTAACTATACATGATCATAATCATCAATTATGGCTTCCAATTCTAGGTTTTCAAAAAAGTCATTTTCAATATTATTTCCATCTTCAACCTTTTGATAGAATTGATTACGAGAGGCATTTAGTTTTCCCATTAAATCAGTTTTAGTGTCATTGAGTGTGAGGGTTTCAGTATTACCATTATTTAAATTTTGATTGCCATCTCTTTTCATAATGAAGGCTTATTTAGTTCTCAATAATCTATCTATGCTTGATCGTTTTAACCTTCGTAAATTTTCTAGAGCTCTTCTCTTATCTGGATTAGTGTCTTCACTTGATCTTCTACTCTTACTTTTATCAGTAGTATTCTCACTCTCTTCATTCTTTGATGCTTCTTAGATGATTTTGTCATTTAATGATTTGTAAAACCTAACAAATTAATCATTAAATGTAATTAATGATACAATAAAAATAACATATAGTTCACTTACTAAGCTCTTTTATTTAAAACAGAGGACTTGTTCACATATCTCTTTTTAAGATAACCTCTTTCATCAAGATCTGATTGATCAATCTGTGTATTTTCCTTTTGCATTCGTTTTTGCTTCAGTCTGTCCTAATATCCCTTCTGAAGCAGAATTTATTTAGAGATAACTCCATTAAGAATAGAAAACATTCTTGAAATTAAGCAGAATAAGGGTCCTTTGTAGTTTGTAGATGTGGGTGAAATTTTGATTGAAGAAAGAGTTTAGTCTTCATAAAACATCATATCATACACAAAATACCCAATAATTGCTATTACAGTAGATATGTAGTGTTATGTTGAGAGATTTCTTTTGAGAAAGGAAGAAGAAAATACGCAAATCCATAGTAACTCAGAAGCAATTGAGATAATCAAATATCAGCTGTAATTCATGTCTTCTTAGAAAAGGGATTAAGCCATACTCATTAAGTGCCCTGCGTAAAGCACTCCAAGTATGCAGTTTTATTTAAGAGATAAAAAGCACAATTAATCTGTTGGTTCTTTGTACACAAGCAATTTTCTAATGATGTAACCCAGAGAAACTAAAAATAGCCCAACTATTATAAGTTAATGATAAAACTGATATACAAGTAAGAAATCCACTAGAGTAGATTGGATAGTTCCAACCCTTGCCAAACAACCAGCTTAGCATTCCAACGAAAAATAGTTGATGAGTAAATAAATTGCCAATAAGACCAACAATAGGATATCCCTTTTTGTTTTGCATATTAATTTATAATTTAAATTTTAAATTTTCTTTAATATATTAAAATCATTATAGTAGCTCTTTATTTCAATCAAAAATAAGATTAGATAAAAAAATCCATTTAATCAATATTTCAAAGATAGACTACTTATATTATATAAACATTTTAATTAAATATTGTAGTAATGCATTTGATTTGGGAAAAATATCTATAATTAATAAATTAAATAATTATAATAATCGTGGCAGTTAACTTTCTAGAAACCTAGACAGTAAGGTATTTGTTTGATAGGGAATTAAAATCAGCTGGACTTTATTATTGGCGATAACCCTCTATCGCATCGTTAGAAGTGATATAAATTTATTTTTTGTTTGTTGGGTGAAAAATTCAACTAAACATATCACTCAACAAACAAAAAATAAATTTATATCACTTCTAACGATGCGATAGAGGGTTATCGCCAATAATAAAGTCCAGCTGATTTTAATTCCCTATCAAACAAATACCTTACTGTCTAGGTTTCTAGAAAGTTAACTGCCACGATTATTATAATTATTTAATTTATTAATTATAGATATTTTTCCCAAATCAAATGCATTACTACAATATGGTTAATTTGAAATACGTGCTATTTATATTTACAAAGAACTATTTTGATCTATCAAAAGTTTGAAATAAAATTTTATTAAATCACAAAAAATTATAGCATTTAAATTTTGCCTAATAAAAGTAATTCAAAAGGATTTATAATTTTGTCAAAATTCAATTTAACAATCAATAAATATGACAATTCTTGCTCTTTTGTACATTTGAATGTGCTTTTGATTATTATTATTATCTACTGGCTGAGTTGCTCATTTCCTCTGGCTAACGTACATGAACATCCTTTATCTGCTGATTTTTCAATTAATCCTAACGCAAATTTATTATTCATACAAATAATATTATATTGCTTGATTATATAAAGTTTAAAATGGCAATTTTAATTTGAACCTTCAAATAAACTTCAAGATGTTTTTTAATAAATACATTATTGCTATAATTTAAAAGAATCTATAAAAATAAAATTTAATTAATTAAAATTACTGACAATTTAACATGTTAAATTTTGATGTGATTTTATAAAAAGTGCAAATGAAATTAATCAGATATCTTATAAAAGAGAATAATATAACTAATTAAATATCTTTTATTAATATTGAAGCAAGATTCAAGTATATTCTTTGTAATTTATTTACTTGATGATAATTTTGTAATTTATAGGTAAATAAATTTAATTTCTAAAATAATTTTTATTTCTAATGATTGTATAATATTTACCCTAATAGTCCAATTTTAAAGTTAAATTGAATTAATGGTTTTTTAAGAAGACTTCACATGTTCTATTTTTAACTTCCTCATATCTTTTTATACTTTCTTTTACTGAGCTTACATTTTGTCAAGCTTATTGTTAGATTTCCTAAAAGCAACAATTATTATAAAATTCATTCTAAATTGTATCTTGACAAAATGTACAGTTAATGATTAGGATTTTGATACTATGATAGAAAAATAAATTATAATCATATTTTAACAGTTAACTTACTCAAGGTGTTAAACAATCTATTAATACTGTTGTTAAAGAATTTCCTCGCCTTAATCCTAAATTATCTATTTATGAAGATTAAAATTGTTTAAGAATTTAAATACTCTTATAAAAATATATTTAAAATCAGTTTAAGAACTAATTCTTCCAATATTCCTATGTCTTAATTGGCAGCTATCTTAAAAAGCAATATAATATAGCAAATTAAAAACTGCTTTTTAAGCTGTGTGCTTATTTGTACTCATATATGGTTTATTGTTATTATTCTAACTATTTTTGATAAAAGTATAAAATAATTATTAAACTTTTAAATTATTTATCATGATTGTCGACTATGATCAAGATCTTCATCTGTTTCTTCTTAATCCATGAAATCCGAGAACACTTTATTTGGGGGTATCTGTTTCACACCCCCACTATTATTTAATAAAAAATAAAAACAATAATTTTCATACCAGCAAAATTTGGGCCGAAAATCACAAATTTAATAATTAAAAAACTCTTTGGTAAAACTTTGAGGTTATATGACTTTTATATTGATTAATCATACAATTACAAATATAATTAGAAGATTAATGATATTTTTTTCCTCGAATAACTTTCACTTCTTAACTTATAATTTAATTTCTACTGAAACTTGGATTCTATGTATTATAGAATAAAGATATAGTAATGTGAATAATTATTAATTTATGAATAATAACGTTTTGTCACTCCAAATATCAGAATAAGTTGTCTCTGAGTTTCAGTAAAAGTGAAAATTATTGGATGAAAAAATCACCCAAAAAATATCGTTAATCTGCTAATTATATTTGTAATTTTATGATTAATCAATAAAATTTTTAAAAAGTTATATAACCTCAAAGTGTTACCAAAGAGCTTTTTAATTATTAAATTTATGATTTTCGATCCAAATTTGGCTGGTATGAAAATTATTGTTTTATTTTTTATTAAATAAAAGTGTGGGGTATGAAACAGATACCACCCCTTTATTTGATGATTGAGGATTTATAATGAATGTTTATGATGCTTATCTCTGCTATAGTTAGTAGTTTTGACTGTTGGCATAGTTATGTTAAGAATTAATAAATCTTTAACCTTTTTGAATTTCATCTAGTTAGTTATGAATTTTATACATCATTTCATTTTGATTTTAAATCTGCAGTTTTAGAATCTCTATTTGTTGATCTTTTTCCTACAATTAGCTCTAATCTTACTTCATACTCTTCAATTACAAATCTTAGATCTATAAAAAATTATCAGTTAAAAGCAAATTCTTTCACTTACTTATTTTCTTAGCTCATTAATAGTACTTAGCAATAAATTTTGATTTAAGTTTGCAGAAAAAAGTTTATTTTTTACATCATTTTCATGCATTAAATTCAAAGGTTACTACTAGTCATAATCTAAGATTACTGCTTCTCCTTCAAGCATGCTTTTAATTATTTATTTTATTTATATATCATTGGCAATATCCGAATAATCTAAGCATGTCATTCCTTAAAAATCTGGCTCATTAATCATTATTTTTAACTCGTTTTATGAGAAAATTGTACTGAAAAACTGTAAAATTTTGTAAGAATTCATTCCCACTGCTTTGTGCAATGAAGGTTTTTCAGCATCTAGAGGCTTATGAAGATTATAGTCTCTTTGGAAGGCAATTCTAAAATAAGTTACTAAATCTTTGTTTAAAGCTAGATTTAGAAGTTTATTGAATAAATCTTTATTTATTGCAGCCCCTCTTTGCAAGAGCTTTATTACAACATTTTCTTCGTCCGTTAAATCAGTATTCTCCACTGCGAGCTCTAAAGCTGTTTAGTTTGCTAGATTTTTTTCATTTAAAAATAGCAAAGGATCTCTAAGTAAAAATTTCAACATTTTTTTGTTTCCAGTTAAAGATATAAAAGTTAAAGCTGATCGCTTAGCAAGGTCTGTTTAATTTAGATCCTTTTCTTACTTTAGATAAATGGCAAACTCTCTAAATCTACCATTTAGTATCGAAGCAAAAAAGCCTTATAAGTCTATATCTTTATACAATTCAACATATATCTCAGAGTTACTATCATAAATTTTGATATTCTTTTGAGTTAGCTCTACATCACTATTGAACTTTTTGTAAAACTTATCAATGCTTGTGAATCCTAAGTAATTGTAGTTTTGGTTTTATTATTCTTACAATAAGATTTTGAATCTAAAATTTTTCCTTAGAACGCTAGTTGGGTCTTGATTTTGCAATTAAACACTCAAATTAAAATTTAAGTAAAATATATTATTATGTAGATAGTTTAGGGAAATATTACAATCATATATTTTAAGTATAATAAAAAAATTGATAAATTTATAATAGATGGATTTAATAAGTAAACTTAGGCAAAAATTTATAACAGAGTTACATGCAATAGTAAGGTTTCTCAATTATAACTTAAGAAAATTTAGTAATAAGGAAAAAAAATAAATTTGAATCAGGAAAATAAAAAAAAATGTAAGTTTTGTAAGGATTAATTAGTAAATAACAAAAAAAAGCGAATATTTTAAAGTTATTTAATTTATATCGTATAATTTTATAAAGAACAATAAAATATTTATTTAGATTTAAAATTGTTGTTTAAAATTTTAGAACCATTAAATCATTCATTATAGAATGTAATATACTATTGAAAAGTAGCATAAAAATAGATTATAATATTTGATTTAAATATCCAAAATAATTTTACGAAGCAATTAAATGAATAATATTATAGTGTTTAAATGAATCAAGCATAGAATTGTTAGATTTTTCATTTTTAAACTAATTAATGAACGATTCCTTGTCAAAAGCAATAAAAACTCTCAAAATTATTTATATGAGTGTTCAAAAATATTATTCATTGTATTATTAATTAGTAGGCAAGCTATGATTATTTTCCTCAAGAAAATATGAAATATTTGATAGAAATATTAAATGAGAATTATTGGCTTATTGCCTAACTGTATTTGAGGTTTAAACTGCAATAAAAATGAATTAGAAAACACTTTTGCCTTTTACACTTATTAAACTTAAGTAATAAAATAAATGATTAGTTGATTTAAATCTCTACCTTTATTCAAACATTAATATAGAGTGCAATTATTTATAGAATCCTTTATATATTATAAATATTATCTTTACATATAATATAAATCAGCAGCAAAAATAAATATATTTAGACTATATTTCTTTTTTTTTTTAATTTTTAAACCAATTTTATTAACAATTTTTTTTGTAATAAAATATTTGATGAGTAATTTTAGTTAAAATTCATTAAAATTACAAAAACAAACAGGAAATTTTCTCATATTTTACTGCATAAATTTAACCAAGATTTATTTATATACTTTAATAATATTCCAATAATTAATGGTATTTTAAATTTAAAATGAAATTAAATTTAAACCTTTAATTGCTAATTATTTCAATAATTTATAATAATTATATCAACAAAAATCATAATTTTATTTTATTTACTTATATTCATCAATAGAATAATTTTGATAAATATTTTGTCTTTTTGAATTGTTTTTTATAAATTATACATATTGCGAACATTCATAATGCTTTAATATATAGTTTTTTATTTAGAATGCTTTGCTCTTCATCCTAACACATATCAAGCATTATAGAGTATAAAATGTAGTCGCTTAGTAGCTATTCTTTATGAAGCCAGGTCGTACTACTTGAAAGAACAAGCTGAATCTTATCATAAAGGGTGTTTTAGTCAGGCTATATCTGCATTATACTTTGCTGTGATAATAAATTTCTCTAATCATTACCATGAACTATATTATCTGAACTAATAATTTAACTGATAGATTTATCTCCAAACGTTCTCTCAATTTTAAGAATCTATTATGTGGCATAAGTCTTGAGTTCTTCTATATTTTCTATCCTTTTACATGATGCATCAAGTATCTCAAATAAGTTATATTCACCTTCAGGCTATAGTATCCATTCTCTTAATTTGATCTCACTTATTTAAGGTCTTTAAAATTTAATAGATCTTGTCACTCTTTCAATTATGATGCTTCGTAAGTTACTCCAAAACTAATCAATAGCCTCTTCATCCTATTCAAATGCTTCACATACTTTATCATCAATATCTAAAACATCCTCATTCTAATTATCTGTAATTAGATGTTCTCTGTAACAAAAGAATTGAACTAAGTGTTCTAATGTATTAAGCTTATTCTCAAACAATAAATTAAGTTTTGATATCTAAACTAAGTCGACCAATAATAATAATCTGGCCATTTTTGATTACTTGTTTGTTGGATTTGTAAGTTCTGCTCTTGAAATATCATCTTTAAAGCTCATTCTTAAATATATTGCATTTTGATAAAGAAAATTGCATTCCACCCATAAACCCTTAAGAATTTGAATAACTTTTTATTTGTTTAAATTCTAACTGAGAAACTCCTGTAAGATTTCTTCAAAAGCAGAATTATTTTCTCCAATTTCTATTATATAATCTTCTAGAGTTTGACAAGAAGTCAATTATTATATTAAAATTGCTTCCTCTAGAGAAATACCAAGATCTTATCTTGATTGCTGATTATCACTTAATGTTAAATCAACCCCCAATATATTTCTAAACTTATTAAATAAAGTCATTTTAAAGTATTATCCAAATTCCAATAGATTGCTTGACTTTTAAGATTATTGAGACATTCCAAAGCAAGTGTAGATCTATTTAATTTACAAGGAATCATTATTTACTTTGAGTTTCAGTAAATTCAGGACGACATCCCTAGCAAACAGTAAGTACTTAATACTAGATGTAAATGACAAAACTAGAGCATTTTCCATAGAAATACTCTAGGTAAATCCAATTAACTTCAAGAAATCAGTTATTAATTAGCCATTTTTGCAATTAACTTACTATAATCTTCCTTCTAATTTGATTATATGGAACTATGTGAAATTATTTGGTCGTTTAAAATTGAGTTGAATTGTTGAGAAACATTTTAACTATCGTTTTTAAATTTTTATTTTATAACTTACGAAGATTTAATCACCTTGTTAATCTAATCCTAGGAAACTATTCTAAAATCTTCACAATAAGGATAGTTTATTATGTTCTCAAGTAATAATTGAAATTTTGATTTCAAACATTAATATTGTTTGGTTATACAATTAAAATATTCTAATTTTATAAATTTAATTTATATGGAAGTTAGAGCACTTGTGTCAACATCTCATTTATTTAAAAATGACTATTAAAAACAAGAACTTTAGAATGCTTAAAGTTAAACAAATATCAATTAAAATATTAAGAAAGGAGTTTAACAAATAAGTAACCTTATTTAAGATGAAGTCAGTAATGAAAAAACTTAAATGAGCGGAACGTAATCAACTATGAATTTAAAGAGTAAATTCATCGGAGCAGGAATTACTAAAACTGAGAAACATAGTCCAGGCAGATCTCAATATCTAATTAACGTTATTTGCAACAATCATTAAAATTGAATAAAATTTAAATTTTAAAAATACAAATCACCTATAAAATGAAGATGGAGAGGCGTAAACCCCGTAGCATGAAATAATTTAAATGAGAAACTAATCAGTTAGTTAGCAATAAAATAGCGATGTGATGCATTCTTATTTCGATAAAACGTTTCAGCTCTAAACTTTTGGTTGTTAGATCTCTAAACGGTAATTAGCAGCTAACTTAGCCAAATAAATTGATGACATGAATGATCCGTTATATTAAAATGGACTTTAGAATTCTCCTTAAAGGAGGAATTCAATAGATACTAAGAAAATTATAACAAAGACTTTAAAGCAATAGACTAATTGCTTTCTACCAAATTATAAATAAAGCACAAACATTCAGAAATTGAAGTCAAATAATCCCATTTATTAATTAAATGGAGGGGAAGTCTAATAAAAAAAGAAAAGTAAAGAAAAACTAAACAAAATCTAGAAACGCTTAAATAGAAAAAATTAATTTAAGAATAAATAAAAGTAATTAGATTTAGCAATTACAAACTCAGTTACGGGTTATTAAAAGAACCTTTTGAACACTAAAAATCAGAAAATTCTTGAATAGCTTTAATTAACAGATTAGAATAATCATTAAGTTAGCAAATAAAACAATTAATCATAATTACTGACATCTGACTTTGATAATTCAAATTCTAATATGGATTTAAAATACATTAAAATTTCAGGCATTATAAATGAAAATCCTGGAAAGTTTACGAGTAATGATCAGCTAGATTATTATGATTAGATCTCTAATCTTCATAACTAAGCTTAAAATAGCAAAAGTGTAGGGCCTATGAATAAAAGGTCTACTTAGTAGATTACAAATCATAGAACAGTAGTTGCAAGACAGTAGGAACATAGTAGTTTGGCTGGTTGGAAGGTGATTAACTACTAGAATAGCAGTCCATTGAATAAAATAAAAGATTAAAATAACGTATTAGAAACTCAAGTGAAAATAAGTGATTAGCCAAGCGCAAATATTCGCCAAAATGTACAATTATTCGACTAGAACAGTTCAAAAATGTCAATAGATCATCCTTCTCCAATAAACACAGAACTAGCAATGTTTGATGATTTAAGGAAATTACTAAATTATAATTAATTAGTGAGATAAGCTGGAAAATTGTCACAATAATTTTCTCAATTACTAATCTGACAGATCCACATTTGTGTGAACTAAATGTATCATATTAAGTGTCACATTTGATTTTTGTCGTAAAAATATGCACCTTACTAATATCATGTTAAATCTATCTTAATATTGCTCAATTATAATAAACAATAAATGGAATAAACATCCCCTTAAAAATATTTATAAGACAAAATCAATCAGATTTAAGATCATTCTACATTGGCTGATAGATTTGCACAAAAATAAAAATGTCTTGTCCATTTGCTCAAATCACAAATTTAAAAGCTCTATTATATTTGTATCTCTCTATTATATATAAACCGTCAAAGATTTATAATCGAGGTGTTTTTTAGTTCCCTAATTAGTGGGTTTATAATAATTATTATAATTTAAGGTAATTAGAACCCAGAAATTTTAATAACCTTAATGGAAATAATAACCTCTTTATTAACAATAATCATTTAGTGCCAATGACAAGTTTTTAGAAGAGATAAGGAAACTAAGACTTACTTTTAATAAGAGACGATAGTCTGCAAACATCAAATGAAAAAGAATATAATGCTACAAAAAGAATTAAACCGATGAGTCTAGATTCTCGTTAGAAATTAATTCCTCACTTTAAATAAATAAATAGCAATCTAAATGAGCATGAAGCTTAAGTGTCTGATTCTTCATCAAATCTACTTTTAAACAGAAAAACTGAGGACTTATTTAGAAACTCCATGAGCGGAGTAAGCTCCACAGGAAACGTTGCTAACCTTGCTTAAATTAACGAATATATGAGTCGCAGCATTGAAGTGGTAATTTAAAGAACAAATAACAGCAATAGTAAATTAACATCTAGAAAGGAACCATCTCCCAACAACTTTTATAACAGAAATATATATGGTAACAGTAGTTTTGTCATAACACCAAGCAATTAAAGAGTCATTAATTCAAGTTAAAATAAAGACTATAACCAGAAATCAATCAATTAAAGCAGTTTTATTAGAAAAATTGATGAAGATTAATATAAAATTTCCAGTGACTAATCAAGAATGAAGAAGATTATTCTGAAAAAGCAGTATAATATTCAAAGAATACAATTTAATTAGTATATAATGTAAATTGGATAAAATTTAATGAATTAACTTAATTGTAATTGAAAATTTAATTAAAATCTCTATACCATTTAAATTTAATGATAAATGTATTTTGAATTTGATAAATGCTGAAAAATTCTTTGAAACTTCAAAAATAGTAGCAAATTTTTGTATATTTACTAAATTTATTTTGTTATTTGATTAATATTTAATAAATGTAGACAAGTAATATTCATAATTTCAATTAAATTGAAATATAATTTCATCCCAAGTAATATTATTTCATCTAATATAAACTCTTATAACTTTCTCAAATTTATTGTAAGTCAAAAGCGGAATCAACCTTGTAAATTAATTATGCATGATTATATTAAATGATAATTTTTGAATGGCAGGAGGAGCAAATTTAAGTAATAGCAAATCAAGTCCTTCACAAAGAAACTAAGTAAAGAAGCTCGAGACTATTTTAAATTCTTCAGATTATGCTTAATTTGGCATTTCTATTAGTTAAATACCTTAAAAACAATCCTAAACAATTAAAGCAGGAGGTAAAAAGAAGAAATTCTAAGTTGAACTTGAAGATTTATCTTTAGACTATCAATAAACTATTAAGCTAGATAAGCATCAATCAGAGTAAGTTTCAGGCAGTTAAGGTGATCAAATTTAGCATTCCTCGCAATTATATCAAACTTCAAGTGTAACAGCGATGCAAATTATTCCTAATGGAGCTTATGAAACTGGGACTTAGGATAGTTAAGTCTAAAAAGGTATTTATGAAAATAGATATGAGGCTAATGATGGCTCTCCGTTTATTTATCATAGTAAAGAATCTCCAAATATACATGCGAATAAGATCGACTTAACTTTGCACTAGGTTTTAGGTTTAGATTAGAAAGTAAACTTCTAACATTTGAAACTAATAGATTTATAAAATTAACATTCAAGGCACTTCCAATCTCATTCAGTGACGCCAATGTGTGAACTTAATTTTAATCTACATAATTTATATAACCAATATATCCTAATCTTACAACAGATATCAGCAAAGAGAGACTTGCTATTTAGGCGCAGAACGAAGGTGGTTAAACTGCACATAAGATAACGAATCTTCATTTTAAACATTTGTCTTCAGTTGATCCATAATAAAAGGTTTAATATTTTGATTAATAAGATGATGAAATAGTAATTTAATAGTAATAGGATGTGTAGGTATCTATGATAGACATCAGAAATGAGGAAGAAATATAAGATTATAGAATAACTTCCGATATATTCCCAATAAACTTTAGAGCTAATCATCACATAAGTAATAGTAATTAAATCATGCTAAATTAACTTTTGAATAAAAACTAAGAAGAGTAAATTTAAAGACTAAATGAAATGCCAATGACTTTGTAACAAAGAATTGAGAGTCAAAGGTAGTTGTTAGTTTCTGATTAACTATACAAGTATAATCCATTCATCTATTCGAGAAGATAAGATAAGGATGATAGTAGATTAATGTAAAACAGACTTAAAATTTAAAAAGAAAGATAGTCATAAAGTCTGGGAGTGGTAGGAACAAATAAACATAAATCTATAATATTATAAATATTATAAAATAAAGGCTTAATTTAATTTTATTAAGACAATTGGCAAGAAAATTTAGAATGCAAATTTAGCTTACTAAGTTTAATTATAATATTAACTAGATGTTGCATTAAATAACATGAATTAGCAAATTATTAAGTCCTCAAATTAATTTTAACCTTCATAAGTTCAAAGCTAAGATCTAAGCAATCAATATTTGCAAGAAGGTAGAATATTCTAAGTAGAATCTCATTCATTCAATAACAGTGACGCATTGATGGGGATTGTTGGCAGTAGTCAAATAATGGACAATTAACCTTTCAGTTTTATGTAAAATAAGAATAGTATTTTAAGTGGAGGTTACAATCAGATATTAGAGTTAAGTAGCAAATTTTAACATAACAATTCTTTATTACTCTCACAAAGTGATCTCGAAAGCTAATAACTTATTTAAGGAGAATAAAAAGTTGTAGAAACGAATGCAAATATCTAGCAAAAGTAAGTTGAATCAAGAAAAAATTCTCCAAACAGAGGTCGCTATCTTTCAAATGCATAATCGAAAATTATATTATATTTATTTAAGGTAAAATTGGAATTACAGATGAGAAATAGGACTCTTAACTTTAAAATTAGGAGAACAGACAATTAGAAAGCATGAAATATTTTTATTCCCCAAACCCACTTTAAGATGAACTCTAAAATAAAAATGACTAAACTACTTCTGGATTATCATAGCATGAAATTTCGACTTAAAATTTGAATATTAATTCTTAGTTACTCCAAAATTTAAATTTGTTTCAGTATTTATTTACTATTTAAAAAAGATATTATATGTTAATGATGATACTTTCAATATAAAGGCTGTGATTAAAACAAGTTCATTCGACAATAAGGATTCTATACTAAATTAAACTAATACGTCTCAAATCAAATATTTTAAAATACTATATAAGTTTGAAAAATATATATAAAAATCAATTAAGTTGAAAGTTAAAATTAGCCAAATATAATAGCCTGAGTTCTTTCGATAAAGAACTAAGATAGATGAACATTAATATTTGGAAATACTAATTTATCTCAAATATTGGTTTAATTAATTTTATTGAATGATTATTTGAATCAAGTGGTACAATTAAAATCGAACCAGCTTGCCAAGTGATGAGATTAATTAGTTTCAGTCTTCAACTTTTTAAAATTTCTTTTATTTAATTTACTTAACCTCTCACAATATGGCCAACTTTAATTAACCCATTAAATTAACTTCATATTTATTTTTTTCTTATTTCGAATTTAATGCAAGAATAGTATAATTAAGAGATCCTTTATGGAGAAATTAATTAGCAAATAATGCAGCAAGATAATTTTAATTCTTAAAATCAATCGTTAAATGATAATAAAAACATGAGCACTTGTTTAGACCCCAAATTTGACTAGTCTATAAACTTCAGTAATAATATAAGGACAATAAATAATGACAAGTAAAAGGAAGAAGAGGAGAGACATATAATTTAATAATCAAGCTCATTAAAAATTAATTCCAATGCAAATCAGTTACAAATAAATAAAAACTCTTAATAATAAGAAAAGTTACTAATTCATAGGATAAATTTAGTAGATGTGCCTTTATAAGAATAAAGAATTAAGAATTAGTAAAATTAAAGAAAATTAAAAGAAGCCAATAAAATTGAACCAATTCAAAAGCCAGATTCAAATATAAATGAATATGACGGTTCTTTATTAAAATTAGAAGAATAAAAAATTGCAAAATCCTATTCTAAACTTCACTCTTAAATTGGTAATGATTTGAAATTTGTTGGTCCTAAATCAGTTAAAAATTTGGGCATTATAAGTTTTAAATAAGTGGAAGACCATTCTAAATCAAATAGAGAATAGGTATTTTAATCCTTTGGAAATTAAGCTTTGAAAATCACAGAAAAAGATTTAACTGGAAGTCAAATTAAAAGAAAGCATGAAATACATGTCAACATTATATCTTAAAATATTATATTAAAAATTATATAAAGGAAATATGAATATATTTCTTCTGTTTCTAGAATTCAATAATGATTTTAGAAATATAAGAAATTTAAATTTTAGAAAATCATTTAAAAATCAGATTTGTAATAAATAATATAATATAAATTGAAGAAATTTTATTAAAAATACTATATATTAGAAGATCTTTTAACATAAAGGATTAAATAGAAAAGATAAATCGATAATTATCAATCTACATCAATCTTTTTAAGTACATTTTAATATTTCTGACAATATTCATAGCTTTGCAAAGCTAAAGAGAAAACTACGGGGTTTAATTACTGGAAGTATTAGTACAGCCTCATTTAGAAGTGATAGAAAATTATTGGAAAGAGATTCATTTAAAATAAAGAATGATGAAACTTAATCCTTTAACTTATTCGCATCAAAATAACCCCAAAATTAATTTAACATACAAAGAGTCTTGTCAAGCAAAAATTAAAGATATAATAAAAAGCAAAAACATAACATATAAGCTAATGATCTTGATAATTCATCATAAGACCTAATTTAAAAACAAAATTACCAATAATCTTTACTTCTAGAAAACAAAGATGATGAAGGATACCAATAAAAAAAGCAAAATGAAATTAACAACTATTAGATAATTACTATTTATCACATATATTTAAATAGAGCGACAAAGACGTCAAAATAATACATTAATTCAAATAAGTGGAGATGGGAGAAAAACATTCAAAATAATCATATTGAAAAATCCTCATTCAGTTGTTTGAGAATTCAGGTTATAAAGGTTAAAATTTCTGGAGCTAGATATTTAGGAGTTCCACACTACTCAGTCATTGTTAGAGTATCAATAATGTAGGAAACTTTTATTTAAATTCTAATGCAATTTTTAATAATTTATAGCCCCTATTATTATTATTTAAATATATGTGATTAATTATAATGATTAGTTTTCAATATTTCTAGAATTAATTTTGATCTCTAGATTTTTAATTTCCCTTTCCTTTAGCGATTTATAAATACTATTAGATATTTGACGAAGAGATCTAATAATCTAATAAACTCTTATCTATGAAGACAAACAGATTGACTCAAAGAATTGACTCATTAAATAAAGAAAACTTGTATAGCAGTTTTGTAAATTATAATCGAAAAATTGTTTCAACTTCAAACAAAAATAGAATTGGATAAAACATATAATAAGAGTAAAATACTTATAATGATTAATTTAGATAGTCTTTTACTGGAGCAAGAGTAATTCATAATTATTTATAATGTTTTTGTTTAAAAATGTCTGCATAACATCAATAGAATAGAAAACCAATATTTTTCGCTTAAAATATAACTCAATCAAATATAGATGAAAATAATTTGAACTCTTAAAGCAATATTAGTGCAGATTTTATAAATCCAGTCTAATAAAACATATCTTAGAAATCGATTAATCCTCCTGCTATAATTTTTAAACAATTAGCAAAATAATCCAGGCCAAACACTGCGTCTTATTAATTAAGAAATTCTATGAGACCTTTCCCAATAAATCAAAACCAAGTAAATCTTAGTTAGTATGGATCAATGAGCAACTTAATCAATCACTAGATATTTAAAAACAATAAAATATAGGAAACTTAATCGAGCTTGCAAATGAATTAAAAGTAATAATTTTTAAATTCAGATAGAAATCGATCTTAAATTTCTAACAATAATTATTAGCAGTCATAAGTAAATATCAATTCATAAGCATCTACAAACAATATTAGTCGAGAAAAGTTACAGCTATTAAACAAAGCAGAGAATTAAACTTATAATGAAAACATTTAAAAGAGATTAATGAGTGCCTAGGTAAATAGGCGTTAAATGGTAAATAATTTAGTCTATTAAATAATATTAATCAATAATGCAACAATTTAATTTACAGTAATACTTAAATTAAAGAGTAAACCCTATCCAGCTGTCCATTAATTTATATTTGATATTATAACTTATATTGCCTTATTATTTATAAGTTGGCAAAATAAACTTATACACAGTTGAGGGAGCAAATTATACAATATAATTTTTTAATTAATATTGCCAAAAAAGAAATTTAAATCTCTATACAAGTATGTCTAATCTTAATATTTTAAAATCATTTTTTATTTATTATAAAAATATTCAAGCTAAATGATTATGATGATAAGAGGACTTCAAAGCCTAATCTAAACTAATCTAATACTAACAATAGATCAAGTGTGAGCAGCAACAAGCTTGAGATATTTAAAAAACTTAAAGTAAGCAAATAAGTATTATTAAATTATATAGAAAGGTAATGTGTTTAAGGATGAGCATTTTGAAGCAAAGACACCTAACTAAGGATTAAAAATTATTAGCTTATACTGATCATTAAAACTTATAGTCTAAAGTATATTTTATTTTGATTTCAAATTTCATTGAGATATTATAACAAGGTATTATTATTTTAAGCATTTTATAATAGAAAATTAATTAAAAACTAAATTGATTTACGCCAAATATGAAATTAGATAATTTCCACACTTTTTTCAAAACTAAAAATATATTCAATTGAATTTAATTTTATATTCATTAGAAAAAAAAAATATATCAGTTTTATAATTTAAAATTTTAAATTATTTTTTATTTAAACCAAAATGAATTATTGATTTAAATTTAGATTAAAAATTTAATCTTGAAAATACTTTAATTAAGTTATTTAATGATCTCAAGTAATGCTAATAAAAACTGATAGACATCAATTTATGACTACTCGTCTTCAATAATTTCAATTTAGTTGAATATTAACAGTACTTTTTATATTATATCAACATATTTTTTCTTTTTAATTTGAGTTAAAGGATTGGATAGCCTGGATGTAGAATTTAACTTTATGTCATAGTTTATTGTAGAACTTGATAGTATATTTATGTTTTAAGGAAGAGTTTACTAAAACAAATTTTAGCTTCCCCCATTTTGATTAAGGTTATCACTTCTTTATAATTAAACCATTGCCAAGCTTGAATGATGATCATATAAATGCTGCTTGGTTTTAAAGCCAATAAGAGTTTCAGGTAACTTGATTGTTTTATTTACCATATTTGAATTAATTTTCGAATGAGGCTAGGTATTTGACTATTCTATGCTTTATATATTTTACTCAGAGTTAGGTCCATAAGTAGATTCTCTAAAAGTACTTTCCACAAAAGTAGTTTACTTTTTTTGTTTTACTAGACCTCCTTGATTTCTTAGCAACATTAAAATCTTAATTATAATTAATCAGTTAATTATATATGAATAAATATGCAATATTTATTTTATAGTATTGAAAATCACTTACAAACAGTATATTAAAATTACTAGAAAGAATATATAAAAAATAATGATTAAATTCTTTTTATATAAAATAAATTAGTTTATTTGATAAAAGCTAATTATCAAATAGTCGTGAATTGATAAAATTAAAATAATTGATTAAGAGATAATAAAAACCATAAACCCTTCCAAATATTTGAGTGAGTTTTTGTTATTAAAATTATACAATTTAATTAAGCATACTTTATTAGATTTTATTAGGACTTCATAGGGGGTTAATAAATTAAATATTCGTAATTTAGGTGAATGTATAAGAAGTTTTGAATAGGTTTATTATATTAACTTTATAGATATATTGTTTAACTTTCGTAAAAATGTGATTTTATTCAGATAAGCTTACACCTATTTTAAATAGATGTCAAAAGAAATGCTCCTAGAAAAATTTGCTGCTACTATAAGGGCTTAATGCTATTTAAATGAATTTTAAGAGATAAAATCTTATTTCAAGACTTATAGCACCTTAAATTTAAAAGCAAAAAATTGATTATTTTTTAAGGAGAGATTATTTAATACTTGTCTCATTTATCTCATAACTAGAGAGCTATGATAAAAATTTCCTATTTCCTGAGCTTCACAAATCTGCTTAACACACAAGAAATAAAAATTAACTGGCTGAAATATCTTACAAAGGAGTCAATAAATTTAAGAGAGCGATTGAATATCCTCTTTCATTCTAAACGACTAAATAAAATTAATTATTCTTTTATGTAAATAGTGTTTAAGAGGAAAAGATTTAGTAAATTCATGATAATGAAGCAATAAATGATTTTCAATACCATGATCAAGGATTCAAGACAAAAGATAAATCACTTTAGAAGTTAAATATAAGAGATAAAGGTAAAATTCAAGCAATTTTATTGTGGAATAAGTCAAAGTCATTCAATATAACTTTATAAAGACATAATAAAATTTTAAGTAATTGGAATAACCGTAAAAAAATACGGTAATTAATAAAAGATAAGGATGGCCCCAATATATCCGGAATTTTTTAAAATTCCAAATCTGTGAAAAGTAAGAAAAAAATTCCAGAACTATTCCTGGAATTCCGGATTTAAACTGGAAATCTAGTTATAATTTTTGTTATTTTTTTATTTAAATTTTTTTAAAAAATAATTTCCAAATTACAATATGTTAAAAATTACAAATTGAGGTTATATTATATTAAAATTAAATTTTTCAAAATTTTTTTAATTAAATTGTTTCTAATACATTTTCAAAACATCTTGTTTTTAATTGAAAGCATTATTCATATTATATAATATCAGTCTGATCAGAGAAGGATAATTACTTTAAAATATTATACTTTTATAATTTATTTAAGAACATATAATTTAGATTAAATTTGTTTGAAAAATTTCTTATAGTTTTAAACATTATAATTTTAACTATTATAGAGAGTAACTATAAGGTTATGTAAAATTATTAATTATCATCTTAATTTATTAATATGTTTGAGAAATGGAGTTTTCTTACGTAGAAATAGCAAACACCATTGAGAACGTTAGGGCAAAGATTTGGACAATGTAAGTTCATGAATTCCATGAACTTTATAGTGATTCCTGTATTTTAGGTCTTTACTGAGTCGGACTTAGCTAATCCTCGAAATATTCTTCCCATACACATTGTGATGCTGGAGACGCAGACAGTACAGTGTGACAGTTAAGCTATTTCGCTAGGAGACTGGGGAAGTCGAACTCGGCTGTTTACACTTGCACCACAAGTCCTATGTGGCCACTTCCAATGACCAATCTAGCCCTACTTAGTCAATTTAAAACTTTATTGAAATAAAAATAATTTTCGATCATGATACCAGTTCTGTAGGTGGGTATGAGAGTGCTCGGCATAGGAGAACGGCTGGTTCAATCTCCAGACCCGCCAACGGTTTTAACCATCAAATGATCCTCATTATGTTCTCTTAAAAATAAAATAAATAAGAAATGGATCATATGTGGGTTGAGTTCACGCATGTGATCTGGTCTCATGATCAGGTTATTCAGTCGAGTCTCCAATATAAAACTCAATTAAGTAAATAACTTACTATTCTTTCCTGCTGAGAATAATGGTAACAAAGCTGATGTCGATATTTGCATTTGAAAAAAGTTTAGTTTAAATATGTTGTTTAATTGCTAAATCATTTATATAATAAACCATAATTTCAATTATTACTATTCATTAAATTTGATCTTCAGTTTATATTTACTAAATATTAATAGTTATTATAAATAATTGTGAAAATAAAATTTAATTATGAAGTGAAGATGATATAGTTTAAGAGTGACACATAACAAAAAATTGTTTCGTTGATGGAAGATTACTTTTGTTATCAATTAATAATAAAAAAATACATCTCATAAAAATTTAAATTTCCTTAAATATATTTTATATCATGAAGTAAATTAATTTTAGAAATAAATTCATATTATTCAAGATATTGCAGAATTCCAGATCTATATCTGGAAATCCAGTATTAATCTGAAATTCGAGCAAGGATCTAGAATTTCTGAATCTTGTAAATGATCACAGATCTGGAATTTCAAAAATTCCAGATACATGGGGGCCATCCAAAGAAAATGATGTATACAATTTATCAGTTCTTAAAACTATATACTAATAGGATCAAATATAAAAAGGGAATTAAATTTTAAATAAAGAATACAATAATAAAAGATAATTATAAAGTTAAGCAATAAAAAGCAAATAAAAATATTTAAATAAATCAAAATTTAAAATGAAGAAATAAGATTCTAGAGGTGGCTATATGATATATAATAAAATAAAAAAGATAATAAAGAGATAAACAAATGAAAAATAAATGAAAATATAGGTTTATAAAATGAGTAAATCAATTCATTACAGATGGGTTTTCTTTGGCTTACAGGTGGGTTTTCTTTGGCTTACAGGCGGGTTTTCTTTGGCTTACAGGTGGGTTTTCTTTGGCTTACAGGTGGGTTTTCTTTGGCTTACAGGTGGGTTTTCTTTGGCTTACAGGTGGGTTTTCGTTGGCTTACAGGTGGGTTTTCGTTGGCTTACAGGTGGGTTTTCGTTGGCTTACAGGTGGGTTTTCTTTGGCTTACAGGTGGGTTTTCTTTGGCTTACAGGTGGGTTTTCTTTGGCTTACAGGTGGGTTTTCTTTGGCTTACAGGTGGGTTTTCTTTGGCTTACAGGTGGTTTTTCTTTGGCTTACAGGTTGGTTTTCTTTGGCTTACAGGTGGGTTTTTTTTGGCTTATAGGTGGGTTTTCTTTGGCTTATAGTTGGTTTTTCTTTGGCTTACAGGTGGGTTTTCTTTGGCTTATAGGTGGGTTTTCTTTGGCTTATAGGTGGTTTTTCTTTGGCTTACAGGTGGTTTTTCTTTGGCTTACAGGTGGGTTTTCGTTGGCTTATAGGTGGTTTTTCTTTGGCTTACCGGTGGGTTTTCTTTGGCTTACCGGTGGGTTTTCTTTGGCTTACCGGTGGGTTTTCTTTGGCTTACCGGTGGGTTTTCTTTGGCTTACCGGTGGGTTTTCTTTGGCTTACAGGTGGGTTTTCTTTGGCTTACAGGTGGGTTTTCTTTGGCTTACCGGTGGGTTTTGTTTGGCTTACCGGTGGGTTTTCTTTGGTTTACAGGTGGGTTTTCTTTTGCTTACAGGTGGGTTTTCTTTGGCATACAGGTGGGTTTTCTTTGGCTTACAGGTGGGTTTTCTTTTTCTTACAGGTGGGTTTTCTTTGGCTTAGAGGTGGGTTTTCTTTGTCTTACAGGTGGGTTTTCTTTGGCTTACAGGTGGGTTTTCTTTGTCTTACAGGTGGGTTTTCTTTGGCTTACAGGTGGGTTTTCTTTGGCTTACAGGTGGGTTTTCTTTGGCTTACAGGTGGGTTTCTTTGGCTTACAGGTGGGTTTTCTTTGGCTTACAGGTGGGTTTTCTTTGGCTTACAGGTGGGTTTTCTTTGGCTTACAGGTGGGTTTTCTTTGGCTTACAGGTGGGTTTTCTTTGGCTTACAGGTGGGTTTTCTTTGGCTTACAGGTGGGTTTTCTTTGGCTTACAGGTGGGTTTTCTTTGGCTTACAGGTGGGTTTTCGTTGGCTTACAGGTGGGTTTTCGTTGGCTTACAGGTGGGTTTTCTTTGGCTTACAGGTGGGTTTTCTTTGGCTTACAGGTGGGTTTTCTTTGGCTTACAGGTGGGTTTTCTTTGGCTTACAGGTGGGTTTTGATATCTTTATTAGGGTTTTGGGGTCAAATTTTTGCGTCCATCTCGTTGGAATTTTTAGGCCAATTTTTTTCATCAAATCTTACCAAAAATGTGATATTTACCCCACAATCGATTATGGAGATTCGATATCGCGTTGTCAACAATAAAATTTTTTTTTCGACCTGGCCCACTTATATGGTATATCATGAAAAATTTATATGTAAAAAATATTATAAAAATTGGCTACTGACCCCCCCCCATCCCCCACCCCCCTTTGACTATAATTTTTGAAATTTTAATAATACTGACTATAATTTACATAATTTGACTTTGGCTTCCTCAGATTTGACTATAATTAACATTATTTGGCTTTGGCATCAGCATATTTGACTATAATTAACACAAATTGCTTTTGGCTACCACATATTTGACTATAATTAACATAATTTGACATTGGTTTCCGCATATTTGACTTTAATTACCATAATTTGCCTTTGGCTTCATCATATTTGACTATAATTAACATAAATTGACTTTGGTTTCATCATATTTGACTATAATTAACATAAATTGACTTTGCTTCATCATATTTGACTATAATTAACATGATTTGACTTTGGCTTCAGCATATTCGACTATAATTAACTTAATTTGACTTTGTCTTCCGCATTTCCTTAATTACAATGACCAGTCATCATCAAATTTGAAAAATACTTAAAAATTGAAAAATAAGTTGCTCCACTCGACTTGGAACCTCCAAAAACATCATCAAAAGTGGGTCATTGAAAAAATATTTTGACTTCACTGACTATGCAATGAGAATCAAGACACCTGGTCACAAAATTTGAAAAAGTCCTAAAAATTGAAAAATAAGTTGCTCGACTCGACTTGGAACCTCCAAAAACATCATCAAAAGTGGGTCATTGAAAAAATATTTTTACTTCACTTACAAATACTTTGCTAAATACATATATTGAATAATAATAATTATATATAAATGAAAGAATTTCTTCGAAAAAAATAAAAAAAAAAAATAAAATGTATTAGGGTCGTTAAAATATATATAAAATGTTGTGTATCTTATAAAAATTATGATAATTTAAGAGTACTTACTCATTAAATTGCCCAAAACACTCAAAACCCGATTATTTTGATAAGAATACCTGATAATTTTGATAAGAAAACCCAAATTAATTAAAAGTTTAAAAATTGTATAAGAGATAAAAGATTCTTGTATTTGTATATTTATTTGTTATGAAAGCCCTAAAACCCCTTTACCCAAAACCCAATATAAAGCCAAATATAAAAACAAATGAACGAAAATCATCAATTATAAAGCTGAACATAGAATAGATTAAATCAAAGAATAAAGTTTTAAATTAAAAGAAAATATATGAACACCATGCAATCCCTAACAGTAAAATGAATAGTGATAACAAAGATAACGAGCATTTTATAATTATATTGTTATACAATATTTATATTTAATACTAGTTCATATATATTAAAGATATTAATCATATGAATTATGCTGATGCATAGACCAAAGCCAGGGTATAAGGGACAGCATGTCCCATTTTTCGGGTTGCAAGGGTGTAACCCTGCCGGGGTAAGGGGCAGAGCCCCTGAGAATTTATTTTTATTGTTACTCCCTTCTTTATAGATAATTTTTGAATATAATTGGATATAAGTACATATACTAAATAATTTATAGATGGCAATTGATAATTAAAAATTAAAAATTATTAAAGTAAAAATTAATATTTTGTCTTTTAAATATAAAAAAAACATAAAAATAGATGAGTTAATAAAACTAAAAAGATAAATTTAGTCATTAAAACCATTAGACTTATGAACTGTGTTTACAAAAGCATAAAAATGACTGAAATTAAATAATAAGTTGCTTTACTTACCATATAGTTTCTAAAATATAAGTAAAAAAATAGTTTAGAAAATATAGTCAGATTCGAGATTACTACTAAAAAAAAATATGATTTATAAGAAAAGATAGATTTATCAATAAAAACTAGTAAGAAAATTATATCAAGAAAGAATTTTTTTAGAATATATCAAATAAAATACTAAAGTGATACTAGATTCTTGATTTTGTGAGTACTTACTCATAAAATTTACCAAAACCCTGAAAACCCAACAAATTTGATAAGAAAACCCGATAATTTTGATAAGAAAACCTGACAAAAATAAATAAGTTGAAAATATTTAAATTTAAAAATAGATTGATGATTTTGATAATAACAACTCATAATAATTATCATTATCATTAAAATCAGACCTTTTTGGTAAGAAAATCATATTATTAATTTAAATAAAAGTTAATAAAATAGAATTTTATTTTGCTAATATAATTGATAATAGAAATATGATTTTTTAAATAGAGACTTATTTAATTTAACTAAAGAATGAAAATCTTAATAAAAAAAATCTAAAAGTCTAATCAAACTAAAGTAAGTTTAGCTGAAGAATATATAAAAAAATTAATATCTAATTAATGTTAATAATCTTTTAAAACAAAAGATGATCCATCATATCATAATAATGATGTGAAAATTATGTTTATATACTTATAGATCCTAAAAATATAATAATAATAAATAATAATTAAATCAATATAATTTTCTAAAAAAATTATTGATAAGATGTTAAAAATAAAATATGATGACCTATAATGTATATTAATTAAATACATTCATAATAATATGTTAATTATATATAAAAAAATATAAATATAAACAATTTATAAATATAAAACATTTAGTTAATTATTAATTGTATTATAATTAAAGCCAAATAAAATAAGTAAAATTTCCATATGTAAAAAATTTCATTTCTGTGCCTCTGTGGCTAGAGGATTTGGAAAAATAGAAAATAATAATGTAAATATATTTATTTATTTTAAAGAGAGTTAGTGGATTTTCTAAGACTTACAGGTGGGTTTTCTAAGACTTACAGGTGGGTTTTCTTTGGCTTACAGGTGGGTTTTCTTTGGCTTACAGGTGGGTTTTCTTTGGCTTACAGGTGGGTTTTCTTTGGCTTTACAGGTGGGTTTTCTTTGGCTTACAGGTGGGTTTTCTTTGGCTTACAGGTGGGTTTTCGTTGGCTTACAGGTGGGTTTTCGTTGGCTTACAGGTGGGTTTTCGTTGGCTTACAGGTGGGTTTTCTTTGGCTTACAGGTGGGTTTTCTTTGGCTTACAGGTGGGTTTTCTTTGGCTTACAGGTGGGTTTTCTTTGGCTTACAGGTGGGTTTTTTTTGACTTACAGGTGGGTTTTCTTTGGCTTACAGGTGGGTTTTCTTTGGCTTACAGGTGGGTTTTCTTTGGCTTACAGGTGGGTTTGATGCGGCTTACAGGTGGGTTTTCTTTGGCTTACAGGTGGGTTTTCTTTGGCTTACAGGTAGGTTTTCTTTGGCATACAGGTGGGTTTTCTTTGGCTTACAGGTGGGTTTTCTTTGGCTTACAGGTGGGTTTTCTTTGGCTTACAGGTGGGTTTTCTTTGGCTTACAGGTGGGTTTTCGTTGGCTTACAGGTGGGTTTTCGTTGGCTTACAGGTGGGTTTTCGTTGGCTTACAGGTGGGTTTTCTTTGGCTTACAGGTGGGTTTTCTTTGGCTTACAGGTGGGTTTTCTTTTGGCTTACAGGTGGGTTTTCTTTTGGCTTACAGGTGGGTTTTCTTTGGCTTACAGGTGGGTTTTCTTTGGCTTACAGGTGGGTTTTCGTTGGCTTACAGGTGGGTTTTCGTTGGCTTAGAGATGGGTTTTCTTTGGCTTAGAGATGGGTTTTCTTTGGCTTACAGGTGGGTTTTCTTTGGCTTACAGGAGGGTTTTCTTTTGCTTACAGGTGGGTTTTGGGGTTTTGTTATATATTAAATGGGGTTTTGCGGAGGGGATAAAGTCGATTTTTCCCTCGTGGCTTTTTTATGGGGTTTTGGGGTTTTGGGGTTTTGATATATACTTTAAATGGGGTTTTGGGGAGGGTATAACTCGGGGTTTTGGGGTTTTGATACTTATATTAAATGGGGTTTTGGG